>JAQQSW010002601.1:0-14912 GCA_028646575.1 Pseudocheirus occidentalis
CATGCCAATATGGAAAACCGATAATAGTAACTTATGAAACTTTTCTTAGTATGAGAATAGGGGAAGGGAATACAAATGTATGTATCAGTATACTTACACATATGTCTAAATGGGAGGCTATATATGCATATGAATACATATCTGAGCATGTGTGTATATGTGTATATAGATGGTATAGGATGAATTGAATATTAATGGAGGATAATTTAAAAGGCAAATTCTGAGGTGGGAGAGGACTAGAATGAGAGGAGACAGGGAGAGACAAAATGGGGTCAATCATCCCATATAGAAGAGTCAAGGGATACCTGTTACAACTTTACTTTCAATTACTCTCATTGAATTTGGCTTAGAGAAGAAATGGCATATACTCTGAACTGGGCATCATGCCACACAGGAGAGTAGGGGACATGGGGAGCAGAGGGGAGAGAATGGAGGGGAGTGCAGGGTCTGGGGGAGGGATGCTGGAAGTACATACTTCAGGAAAGGGACAGGGACAGGGTAGAGAACAGAACAAGTGGGGGGAGGTATAGGAAGGAGGGACATATGATCACTGTCACAATATGTCCACTATGAAGATATCCTGTATAATCACACATCCACAGCCTGTATTGAACTGATTGTCCTTCCAGTGGTGGTGCGTGACAAGGGAGGAATCAAAAGAATCTAGAATTCAAAGCTCTGCAATACCGGCAACCAGGAATTAAGATATACAGGCGCTGGGGTAGGGATGCCTTTCCTGCCCTACAAGAAAGTAAGAAAGCACATCAGGGAAGGGTCTTTACAGTGAGATTGATGTTTTAGGGTTGTGGTAGGGGAAAGACGGGGAGAAAAATTTGTAATTCAAAAATCTCATGAAAATGAATGAAGTAAACAAGAAAACAAATAAAAAAATTATTAATTAAAAAAACCAAAAACCAAAAACCAAAAAGAGAAATATTTTGGAATGCTGAGGATTTATGTGGGTATGGTTGTTTTCTGTTTCTTACTTAGTTCTGAGCCCATTTTATGACTTTCAAAGTTGAACTCTGCTTCTGGGGCACAAGGGGACCTGTCCCAAACTTCTTTTGCTGGGAGTCAGGGCGTTGTTCACTGGCTTTCTGCTCTGAGGCTTCCAGTCATTGTAACTTGCACACTGAAATGGCCTAGTCATATCTGTTGTTTAAGGGTCCAGGGCTTGCAATTTACCTTTTGCACTGGGACTCTAGGCTTCAGTGCTGGCCTGTTTAGCCAGAAGAAAGTTGCATCAGTTTCCGATCAGTTTTGTGGCTAAGATCCCCAGGTCTTGTACCCGGACATTATCTGTTCTAGTCTGTGCTCGCCTATTGCCCTAGTAAGACAGACCTTTCCTGATGACCTTCTAAGTTATCTTGAGCTGGAAAAAAAATTCACTATTTCTCATTGGGTACTTTTACTCCAGAATCAAATTGTAGGCTTCACTTAACATTTCTGAGGGTAACTGAGGAAAACTCAGGCATCTTCCTGGTTTCTCTCTACTGTCTTGGATCCCTAAAATTTTTATTTCTAAAGGAGAAGTTAAGGAAGTTGCAGGAAGAAATACACCAGCAAAACTATACCAATGGTTTACCTCAACTGTTGCTTCTCAGAACTTAATAAACCAAGCCAAAAATTAACAAGAAAGAAATTAATGATGTCGGCATATGTTAGAAAATTTAAGTATGACAGACCTTTGGAGAAAACTGAATGAGAACAGTAAGGAATATACTTTTTCCCTCAGCCACAAAGATTTTAGAGGGTGGCATATTGGTGAACCATGTGAATGATTCAAAGAGGAAGCTCTTTGCTATGACAGGGCAGGACCATTTTCATCCCAAATCCATTTGAGCCTTAAAGAAGACAGAATCTCCAAAATGAAGCTAGTGAACAAGTCTAGTGCACAGCCTAAACTGCAGAAGAGGTAACTTTGTCCCTGAACCTCTATAAGGAGTTAGATCAGCAAGACAGATCATGTCATTCCCCAACTGACAAATGGTTAAAGGATATGAATAAATTTGTTTTCAGACAAAGAAATCAAAGCTATCTATAGTTACATAAAAATGCTCTACATCACTATTAATTGGAGAAGTGCAAATTTAAACAACTCTGAGGTACCATCTCATACCTGTCACATTGGCTAATATGACAAAAAAGAAAAATGATATATGTTGGAGTGGATGTGGGAAAATTACAACACTAATGCACTGTTGTTGGAATTCTGAACTGATTCAGCCATTCTGGAGAACAGTTGGGAACTATGCCCAAAGGGCAACCAAAATGAGCTTACCATTTTTCCCAGCAATATCAGTACCAAGTCAGTCTCTAAAAGAGATCATAAAAAGGAAAAAAAGGACCTATGCATGCAAAATATTTATAGCAATCCTTTTTATGGTGGCAAAATATTAGAAATTGAGGGAATCCCCATCTATTGGGGAATGGTTGAACAAGCCGTGGTATTTAAATTTAATGCAATACTAATGGACAATAAGAAATGATGAACAGACAGATTTCAGAAAATCCCAGAAAAGCTTGTACGAGCTGATGCAAAGTGAAATGAGCAGAACCAGAAAAACATGGTGCACAATAGTAGCAACATTGTATGATTATCAGCTATGAATGACTCATCTCTTCTCAGCAGCACAATGATTCAAAACAAGTAAAAGGACTCAGGAAGAAAAATTATATCCATATCCAGATAAAGAACTGATGGACACTGAATGGAGATCAAAGCTTATTTTTTCCCCTTATCTTATTATTTTTCATGTTTTCCCCTTTCAATCTGTCTCGTCTTTCATAATTGTGACTAATACAGAAGGATGTTTTATGTTATAACACATGTATAACCTTTATCAAATTGCCTATTCAGAATGGTTGTATCAGTTCACAGCTCCACCAACAATGCATTCTGAAGGGCAATCTGGAACTATGCCCAAGGGGCTGTAAATAATTGCATACCATTTGACCCAGTAATGCGACTTTTGGGGTTGTATCCCAAAGAGATCATAGAAGTGGGAAAAGATCCATATGTACAAAAATATTTATTGCAGCTCTCTTTGTGGTGGCAAAAAACTGGAAACTTAGGGGATGCCCATCAATTTGGGAATGGCTGAACAAGTTATAGTATGTAAATGTAATTGAATACTATTGTGCTATAAGAAATGGGAAGGAGATGGACTTCATAATTACCTGGAGAGACTTATACGAACTGATGCTAAATGAGAAGAGCAGAATCAGGAAAAATTTGTACACAGTCACAGATACGTTATATGTGTGATGACCAACCTTGATAAACTGAACTCCTAACAGCAACGCACAGTTAAAAGACAGCTCTACAAGACTCAGAATGGAAGGAGATATCTACACTCAGAAAAAGATCTAGAAAGACTAGAGTTTAAATGGAGACTGAAGCAACACATGCTATTGTTCTTTTCCATGTTTGGTTTTGTTTCTTTTTTTCCCAGTTATTCACTCCATTGATTACAATGCTTCTACACAGGCAGACTATTGTACAATGCAAAAGTATTTGCGATTCCATACATTATGGTATGCCACCATGGTGGGGGGGAGGTATGAAAGGAGGGAAGAAAATCTGAAACTCAAGTGATTTTGTAACTGAATCTTGTTAATTAAAAGTAAATAAACAAGTCAAAATGAATAAATAAAAAATTGCCTATTCAGAAGAGGGGGCCAGAGGGAAGAGATAGAGAAAAATTTGGAGCTCAAAATTTTATAAAAATGAATACTAAATATTGTCTTGATATGCAATTAGTGGAAAAACATAGTATTACAAAATGAGGAAGACTTGAAGATATAGCTGGCCACTGATACATATTATCTTTGGTACTCTGAGTAGGATACTTAAAGTCTCAGTGCCTCTAAGACCAAAAGTTATATATTGATTGGTGATCTCCATTGGTGGAGATAGTTTAGACATTAGGATTTCTCTTAATAAATCTGTATCTTTTCCCTCTTTGTCAAAGCAAACAAAAACTATACCTGATAAAATGTCCATGCCAGCACATTTTCCTGACTTCTCTTTTTACATCTCTCTCATTTTTTTTCTTAATCCCACAGGTCACATTGCTTTTGGAAAACTTCCTTAATTAAAGGTACATGGGGATATACGGAAGGCACTTCAAAAACATGTGTGCAAATCAACGTTCACTCAAGTCTTGGGGGAAGTTTTGTGTGCTGTTCTGTATATACTGAAGGAATGCTGACCACAAACCAGGGTATTTGCATAAAGCAGTTACAAAATTGGTTCCAGAATCTTTTCAAAGAGACATATCAACAAAGAATATTCCAGGGAGTTGATAGAGAAGAAGAAAAATATTTTGGAATTACTAGCATGTGTACAAGACTCGCTCCATCATTTCCCTAGACTTGTTTGAAATTCTTGAGACTTCCAAGAATGGATTCCAGTTGATATTTTATTTTGCCCACAGCCTAAGATCTCATTTATTCATTTATTCTTTGGTATATCCTAATAAACATAACTTTTTTCAATTTCTGTTTCTTGTTTTCCTTTTGTAAGTGAGTTTACTTGATTTTCACTCTGCGTGATGATCTTTTCTGTAACCAGCATTTGGTGGGAAGGAACTAAGCTGACTCCCCTTCTAAGCAAGGGACTAATTCTTTCCCTCTAAGCCAGTGACTACCTACTTTTTCAGAGCAATCTGGGAAATGATTTTGTTGTGAGCCTTGTGTCACCTAGATTACCAACTGAGCAGACCAGACTTCAGATCATATTAAATTAGTACAAATTTTACCCCATATCCCTCTTGAAACCTGGAAGAAGATGCATTCAGCCTCAGTCATGCTGACTTATGGCTTACCTCACAATCCATCAGAGGTAGATTGCAATTTGTTCCAACATTTATCTTTTCTCTTCTCCTCTCCATCAACACGTGCCATTCTTCATATCATAAGTATATACAAGCCATCTTTAAGGAATGTCTTCTTATTTTTCCTTCATTTTTGAAGAATACCAATGAAATTATGGGGTGTTAACTTGATTCATGTGTAAATGTAATGGTAATTAATTTGAAATTGAAGATCCCTTTGTGATGGTAAAGGTAGCAGGTACTTAGCATTTAGTAATTGATCAAGCTTCTATTGGGTAAACAGAAGGTATGAAATCCTGTCTCCTGCTGCTTACATAACAGGAAGGGGTTGGCTGAACCAGGAAGCTAATGCTGTATGTATATAAGAAAAGCCCCAGAGACCCATGGTCAGAATTGTTTGAGACCAGCATCTGGAGGAAGAGCAGCAACAGAAGAGAAATAAGAATCAAGAACTGAGTCAGAATTCCCTGAGAACTTGTGGTGGTAGAGCCTAGGAGCCCAGGGAACCAGAAGTCCAAGAACTCACGAGTCCAGGAACCAAGGATCCCAGAAGCCCAGAACCCCTCCCCACCACAGACTGGATAAAGTGATTCTGTTTTTTTTTGAACGACCTGAGGAAGGCTGAGGAAGCATGACAAGGATGCTAAGACTTTGTCTGTTTGTGGGTTATTTGAGCTTTGAATTCCTGGAAGCAGAAATTGTGAAAGATTTGAGATGGACTGGACACTGTGAGAGCCAATACACAGCAGGAACTGCCCAGATCACTGGATAAGGACCTGGGAGCTGACTGTCTCTGAATCCAGATGACTGTTTGGTGGATTCAAGTAGTAGCTGGGACCATGGAAGAGAATCCAGACTATCTGAGAGACCACCCTGAGTCAAAATGAAAGAAGACTTTACTTGGATACTGTATACTGATTGAGGAAATGTAAATTTACTAATGACATAGGTGTGGAGAGTGTGTGCATTTTCTAACGATTATACTTAGTGATTGATGATACTTAGTAATTGTTCACTGAATAAGTGACTGATTAAGTTAATTTGGTGTGCACCATGAGTGAAAGACTTTGACTACTGTACTTTGAGATGACTGAATGACTGAGTAAGGAGGCAAAGCTCCTTATGGATGATTGAATGATAAAGATGATTTTGAATGATTTACTAAAGAATTGTTCTTTGTTCAAAACTTTGTGGCCACTGTGGTGGAAACTATATGTCCATTTTAATGATAATATGTTGTGAATACTATACTGTGATTTTCTGTGATAAGTTGTAATATTGTATATGTTGTACCTTGAATTACTGTGAATGTTTGGCTTTGATTTGTTATGGAGTAAATAGAGTTTTCACTCTATGTGTAATCAGAACCTTAAAAACTGTTCACAGTAGCATTTACTCATGCATAACATTACATCAAATGATATTTAAGTGATGCAGAGTTGTACATTCATCAGCCTCAGTCTCTCCTTCAGAGTCTTTGAAATTCAGTGGCAAGAGGAATGGCAGTAGACTGAGATGTAGTGGATGACTTTGGCATTTTCAATATCTAACCAAGCTGTAACCACTCTAAGGCACACCTATATATATGGACAACTCATGCGCATCTAAATTTTACTTGGGAAATGACAGCTCTTACCCTTGTATTAAAAATTTTATTTTCTCATTGATAAAATCTGGTTAGGTTAAGTTGCATCAACAAGCATTCCAGGATAGGGGAGAGGGCAAACAAAAGTTTCTAAATAAGTCATGAGTCTGTCCAATCTAGCTATGATACCAAAGGGGTTTTGCTAATCATTTTGGCCTTTCTTATTTAGCCTTCACATAATTGGTACATTTGAAAATGCCTGCACTCTGTTCACTATAGATTTGATTTGAGCACTTTCTTTCTTTCTTTCTTTTTTTTGGAGGGGGTGAGGCAGGGCAATTGGGGTTAAGTGACTTGTCTAAGGTCACACGGCTAGTAAATGTTAAGTGTCTAAGGCTGGATTTGAAATCAGGTCCTCCTGACTCCAGGACCCATGCTCTATTCACTGTGCCATCTAGCTGCCCTGATTTGAACATTTTCAAAAGGCTCTGACTCTCTTTGTTCTGTTGAATAATAATAAAAAAAAATCTACGCAGCTTCATCTCATCATGTTCATAATCCAAATTGCATTTGTGGGCAGGGCTTGTTGAATTTTATTATTTCTTCTGGAAAAAGAACCAAAGAAATGGAATGTACAGTGCCAGGAGACAGAAAACACTTCACTTTCCTTTGGTCCACCATATCCATTTGAATACTTTCAGTAATTGTTTTAATTATGTGTGTGTGAAGTTCTGTCTCCGAGTCACTGAAATCCTAAATGAAGATAGGAGATATGATTGTTAAAGAAGAAAAATATACATTACATATGCTTCATTTTATAGGACACATAAAAATCATTAAGGGGAGTGGTCAGTAGAGTTTTCCAGAATGCAACATTAATTATCTTTCATTTTCAGAGCTACCTTTAACTTTTCATGACCATTTTGCCTTTCTTTATTTCATATATCTTTGGTTACAGTATAATAAAATATACCTTATCTTTAGCTAAAAATAAAAAGAGAGATCATTCATATCCTGATCCTCATATAAATTCAACTCATAAGAGTTGCGGCACAAATGAAGCATAATATTTATGCCTCTTTCTTTTCTGTATATTTCTCTGTATGTTTGTTCTTCTGTTTCTGTATGTATTTTTCATCCTTATTTACATGTTATTTCATTGATATAGAATACTTCTCAAGAGGAAATTCCTTCTATAAATAGAAATTAGCATATATTTTATAACTTATAGTCATAGTTGCCTTGTTAATTAACTAAGCAAGTATCCCATAGCCAGTGTATGGAATACAGAAGATGTGAAGAACTTCTTGATTTTCTTTAGGTTTCCCTGGATTTTCTTCAATTCCTGTACATTTGGATTTTATGTTACTTACACAATAGACAGGATTAAGAAAGTTTTTACCCCTGAAGTATATGTGTTTGCTTCTAATCTTAGCAGCATACAACTCCCAAAAATCTTATGGAAAAAGGCCATGGCCTTAAATCTTGAGGCATATAGCTCATGTGTGTATTTTCATTTGAGGGATAAATTATAAGTTAGAACTGGCTGGAGGAGGCCTTAAACTTCTTGTCCTTCCATTTGGTGAAAGTAATTGCAGAGAAAATTATGATCATTACCTAGGACATTCAACTAGAAAGTCAGACTGCAGTAAGTACCCCATCACACATACTTTGCAAAGACATTAAAAAGTAATATACAGTAGCCTCTATTATGAAACACTTTCTATTTTGCTTTAAAAAAGAGTTTCTCAGCAGAGTTTTCACAGATTTTTTTAAAGTTAGGTAGGTCGGGCTGTCTCCATATGGTTTTTGAACATTTGTCAAGAAGCTTGCAGAATAACCTGAACAGCTTTGCAGTTTTACAAAGTACTTAAGGTGAAGAGCAGCAGTTAAGGACCACCATAGCAACTTCTTCACCCACCTAACCAAGTGATGGTATTTAAGGCAATAGCAGCCCATAGGATCAGTTTCTCTCCAAATGTCAATGTCACATGCACACTGAAGAACTTGAATTGTTGCTCAAAAATCTCACCATAGGTCTTAGCATTATGGGGGCAAGCTTGGACTTTGGATATAAGTAGATCAGCTATAAGAAGACAAGGACATATTCTTCTCTCCTCCAGTATTTTCCAGGCACTGATCACTATAAATATGCAAATAAAACAACTTTAAAATGTTCATGTTTCTATAGAATTGTGTTGATGATTTGGCTGAGTGAAGTATTATGCCCAAGACCAGTCCACCTTTATACCTCAAAATAGCAAGAAGTACATGAAATAACATAGAACAATGAAAAATAAAGACAAGATAAGAAAATTTTTCTGAGGGTATCTCGACGGAAACTCAAAAACATTAATAAAAGCTTAATTTGATTGATAAATAGTATGGAAGAAAAAGAAATGTTTAACCATTAGCAGAGAGAACAAATGCATACTACACAATAAAAGGGTGCGAAGACATTATTTTTCAAAAAAGAAAGAAGGTGGAAGGATGGGGAAAATAAAAGAAAAAGGGATAGAGGGAAGGTGGGCAAAAAGAATCATGAAAGAAAAATGAAGCAGGAAAAAGAGGGAAGGAGAAAGGAAGGAATGAAGGAAGGAAAGAAACAGAATGAATACAAAGAAATGGAAGAGAAAAGGAAGGAAGGGGAGGGATAAAAGGGAAAAAGAAAGAGAAGGAAGGATGTAAGGAAAAGAGATAAAAAGTAAAGAAAAAGATGAACACTGAAAAGAAAGGCAAGAAGAGAAAAGGGGAATGGAAGTAGACAAAAGGAAGGGGGAGTAAAGATGGAAAGTTAAATGGTAGCAATGAAGGAAAAAAGAAATAAACTTGAAATATCATTTGCAATTCTCAAATATAATTTTTAGTAATGAAACCATTACACCTTGAAATGTAATGAAGAATTTTTTTAAATGATGAATTCTATGAAAAGGAGGTTGGAAAATTCATAAGTCAAACATAATGAGAAAAGAGAAAAAATATCAAAGCATCTCAACAATAATAATTGAGATCTCTACAAAGAAAATTAATTGATCTTGAAGACAGAATGTGATAGTAGAACAACAAAATTACTGGTGTCCTCAAAAAAAAACAGTACATACTGTGACAAAAATATGACTGAAATAAATAATGAAATAACACAAGACTTATTCTGAAATAATATAGAGGGAAAAGTGCAAATAAGTAGAAACCAACATCAATTATTTGAGAGAAATCTTCAAGTCCGTTAACTCAAAATAGAATTTCAAGTTATAGAATGTTTATATTAGTTAACAAATCATAATTAAAGAAAGGCCTTTCATATACTCAAAAACATTATGAATCACATAATAGTATTATTTGTCCATAAAAAATGAAAGGAAAAGGCTGGAGTATATTGGGCTAAGAAGTTAAAGAAATCATCCTAAATTGCATAGTCCTGAAAGCAAAGTTTAACCATCAATGTAAAAAGATGTATTATCAGAAAAGTGTAGAGATTTGAAGCATTCCTCCTTGAAGGAGTCTAATGTAGTAGGAATATTTAACTTGACAATTACAACAAAGGAAATTCAAGAAAAGTAAATAAGACCACACTCGGAAAAGCAAAAAATATAAATCAATATTTAAATGCTTCAATAAAAGGGCAATAAAAGATTTTATGGCTGGAATTTGCAAAAAGAAAATCAAACAAAAACAGCCTGAAGTGAGTGGGAAGAAAGAAAAATTGAAGGACTATTTCTCTGAATAGTGTATCATATGAGTTCATTTAAACATCATTTGTGATCTTGTGCAAGACATTATCTACCTTGTCTTCAGTCCCTTTATTTGGAAAATGAATGTTTGGGGCCAGACAAACACCAAAGATTCCTCTTGGTTTAAATCAATGATAATAGTAAATAAAAAAGTGGGAGAAAGGAAAAAAGTGAAATGAAGAAATACACTTCTTTCTCATGTAAGCAAAGGAGATTAGGAACGTCCTCTTTAGAACCCTACTCTGAGGTCAAGTCATCAACTGGGGGAAGGGAATGGCAAATACTATGGAATTAAAGTTATCCTAGAAGTTACAAAGAGTAATCAGAGGTGGAATTACATTATTTAGTTCATAGAATTGAAGATGATGAAGAAACAGGAGATCATCTCCTACACGTTCCTCATTTGTTGGGTGGTAGATCATGGTGTCTACAAAGATGGAGTAAGAAGTAGTACATTTAGAGATTAGCAGAAAGACCTGTATCTTTTGACCTCAACTGTCCCTTTTCTCTACATTACAGTCATTCATATATATTTATATTTATTACATTATATATAATATATTATACATATATATACATATACATATATATTTAACATTTCATTATAGAAATTTAAATTCTATATTCTTTCCATTCCTCCCTCATAACCCACCCCAACTGGAAGGACAAGCAATTCAATACAGATTGTACATGTGTAATTATGCAGAACATCTCCACAGTGGACATATTGTGACTGATGATATGTCCCATCTTCCTATCCAGCCCCACCCCCAACTTGTTCTATTCTCTACCCTGTCTCTGTCCCTTTACAGAAGTGTGTACTTCCAGCAATGCTCCTGTATCAATAATGCAATATTCACAACACCCATAGTGGTTATGAATATGCTGGTATAGTTGGGGATCACAAAATGTAGGAAACTCTCCACATGGAGGGCAGAACCAAGGTCTTTATTCAGAAACCAGAACACCAAGTCCCAGAACCAAAGGACAAGTCCCAGAACCAGAAAGCCAAAGTCATTATAATGGCCATGAAGTTGATACACATGGTTAATGCAGTGAACACCCATTTTCCCAAGCCTTCACAAATAGAACAGGCTCCCTCAAGCAGAGATCCTTGCCTAGTCCTTGGAAGTTCTTAGTAAAAGTTGCAGAAGGAGGATCTCAGCAAAAGGTGTAGTCTTCAGGTGGTGACTGAGAGAAAATCCAAGGGTCCTGCTGATTCTCTTCCTTATATACAGTATAGCTCCTTCCTTTTCTGCACTTTCCTGTTAAGGTGTTAACTACTCTCAAAGAATTAACTTGAAGTAAGGAGCTAAGTGCCTTTACTAGGTGCCAATAGAAAGGAGCATGGAAGATCTTCTGATTTCATTAACATTACACCTCCCCACCTCCATCTTGCCTTCCCCTCCATCATTCTACTTCTCATCCCCATTCCCCCTACTCTCCTGTGTGGCAATATACCCAGTTTAGAGTTTATATCATCCTTTCACTAAGCCGAATTCATTGAGAGTGAGGTTGAACTTTTCCCTTTTTACTTCCTGTTCTTCCCCTCCATTGTAACCATTAACCACAGCCTCTTCTATATGAGATGATTAACACCATCCTATATTTACCTGTCTCCTCTCATTTTAATCCTCTTCCACCTCAGAATTTCTCTTTTTAAAGTATCATCCCTTCCTGTTCAATTGATCCTGTGCCCTCTATGTACACATATATTCACATACTCAACATATATAAACCCTCCTTTATAGACATATCTGTATGTGCACATATATATATATGTGTGTGTGTGTGTGTGTGTGTGTGTGTGTGTGTGTGTGTGTGTATACATCTGCCTTCCCTTCACCTATCCTCATACTGAAAAGCATTTCATAAGTTACAATGATCATTTTTCCATGTTGGCATGTAAGTATTTCAACTTTGACAAATTCCTTATGATTTCTTTTCCACATTTACCTTCTCATGCTTCTTGTATTTGAGTCTCAAATTTTCTTTTCAGTTCTGGTTTTTTCAGCAAGAATGTTTGAAAGTCCACCACCTCACTGAATGACCATAGTTTCCCCTGCAACATTACTCTGATTTCTCTTCAGCGTGTATAAATCTTTTGTCTTTTTAATGATCATTTTTACATATAGGAATATAAATATTTCAACATTGATAAGTTCCTTATGTTCTGTTTTCCCAGTTTACCTTCTTATACTTCTCTTTCTCTTTGTATCTGAATATTTGCTTATATTTGCTAACATCTCCTAAATATTTGCTAAAAATTAGCAAATCTATAAGCCTTCATTCAGCACCCACTATTTACCAAAATCTTCTAGGACCTGGGAGCTCTGACCAATCCTTATCCATCTGTTCAACTCTGATTTTTTCATCAAGAAAGATTGAAAGTCCTCTATTTCATTGAGTTATCATATTTTTCCCTGAAACATTATACTCAGTTTTTCTGGGTAGGTGATTCTTGGTTTTAATCCCAGCTCCTTTGTCCTCCAGAATATCATTTACCAAGCTTTTTGATCCCCTCAGTGTAGAAGCTGCCAGATCCTGTGTTATCCTGATTGTGTTTCCACAATATTCAAATTGTTTCTTCTGGGCTGCTTGTAATATTTTCTTCTTGATCTGGGAACTCCACAACCTGGCTGTAATATTCCTAGAAGTTTTCTTACTGTGATCTTTTTCAAGAGGTGATTGGTGAATTCTTTCAACCTCTTTTTTGGCCCACTAGTTCTAAAATATCAGGGCAGTTTTCCTTGAGAATTTCTTGAAGGATGATTTCTAAGTTCTTCTTTTGATCATGGCTTTCAGGTAATCCAATCATTTTTAAATTGTCTCTCCTGGATCTATTTTCCAGGTCAGTGGTTTTTCCAATGAGATATTTCACATTGCATTTTATTTTCTTCATTTGTTTGGATCTGTTTAATAGTAACCTGATTTCTCATAAAGTCATTAGCTTCCATTTGCTTCAATCTAAGTCCAAAGGAATTATTCTTTTCAGTGAGATTTTGAGATTCTTTTTCTGTATGGCAAATTCAGCTTTTTAAGGTATTCTTCTCCTGATTGGCTTTTTGAGCCTCTTTTGCAATTGGAGTTAGTCTATTTCTTAAGGTGTTATTTTCTTTACTTAGGTTGTTGAATTGCTTTTCATGATTTTCACGCATCATTCTTATTTCTCTTCCCAATGTTTCTTCCACTTCTCTCATTTGGTTTTGAAAATCCTTTGTAAGCTCATCTTTCAACTATCACCAGTTCATACGTTTCTTTGAAGATTTCAGTGAAGGATTTCTTACTTAATTGTCTTCATGATGTTCCATGCTTTGATCCTTTTTCTCCCCCAAAAAGGAATACAAAATTGTATTATTGTGCTTGCTTTGCTTACTTTGCTTATTCATGTTGCTACTCAATTATTTTATTTTGAGTATTTTTGCCACAGCAGAACTCTGCTTCCAGAGGGGAGAGTTTTGTCTCAAATTGCTGAGGTTTTTGCAGCTGTCAGAACTATTAGTTGGGCAGAGCCAAGATGGCGGTGTAGAAGCAACAAGGCTCTGCAGCTCCTACACAACCACACTAAACACCCATAACATATGACCCCAGACAAAGTCTAGGACTCTCAGATGCAAAAAAATACAGAAAACACATTTCTTGCACAAGGCAGCTCAGGAGCAGGGGCTCAGTGTGGTGGGCCGGGAGCAGAGGCTGGCCCAGCCTGAAGCTGAGACCACAGCCAGGCCTGGGGCAGTGGGAAGGAGCCAAGCTGAGCTGCGCCAAGCTGCACAGCAGTCAGTCAGCAGGAGAGAAGATCTACCGCCTCCAGCACCTCCACATCTACCAAGGTGTGAAGAACAGGGATTGGAGAGGTGCAGCTGCAGACCAGGAAGCCGGGAGCTGAAACGGGCCTAGCCAGAAAACAGAAACCATGGCCAGGCCCCAAGGTGGCCAGGAGGAGCCAAGCCTCCCAAGCCACTGCCTGAGTTCACTTCAGAGAAGATCTAAAGCACCTGAGGAAATCTTCACATCCAGCAAACCAGGATCAGAGATGGTCAGTGAAAGTGAAACTTTGAGCATTAATTTGGTCAAGGAAAAGCAGTTCGGACAATCTGCCCTGGGGGCAAGGAAACAGTGGGGGAAGGCAACTTATGGAACCTGTGGCAGCCCCCACTGGGCTGCTTCAGAGCCCCTGGCCTGTGGACTCTGCAGGGGGACTGAATCGATTGATCAGGGCCAAGTGCTCTTGCGTTGAGTGGCCTGGATCCAGATCATTGTCTTGGGTGGTGGTCCTGGGGTGTGCTTTCAGCAAGCCAAAGCTGGGGGGACTCGCAACACCCCCCTAAGAGCTCCGGAAGCTGGGAAAACCCCAGCGACTTGGAACACAGCTTTCCCCCCTGGAAGCAGAATTTCACAGAGCTAAAAAAACAACCAATTAATTGACTGGCCAACATGAGGAAAAGGAAGCAAAATAAGAACAGCAATAAAACTCTAGAATCATTTTTTGTGGACAAAAAGGATCAAAGCATGGAACGGGAAGAAGACAACACAGTCAGAACTCCCACACCAAGTGCTTCCAAGACATTTAAAGGATGTCTAGAAGCTATGCATCAACTGAAAAAGGACTTTGAAAAAAGAGAAGTGGAGGAAAAAGTGGGAAGAGAAATGAGAATGATGCAAGAAAATCATGAAAAGAGAGTCAACAAACTGACTGAAGAAAACAACACTTTAAAAAATAGATTAACTCAAATGGCAAAAGAGGCCCAGAAAGTCAAT
>JAQQSW010002602.1:0-14912 GCA_028646575.1 Pseudocheirus occidentalis
ACACACTTCAGTAAAGGGACAGGGACAGGGTAGAGAACACAACAAGGGGGGGTGGGATAGGAAGGAGGGACATATGATTAGACTGTCACACTATGTCCACTGTGAAGAGGTCCTGTGTAATTACACATGCATAGCCTGTATTGAATTTCTTGTCCTTCCAGTGGGGGTGGGTAACAAGGGAGGAACCAAAATAATCTAGAATTTAAAGCTCTGTAATACATGCAACTAGGAATTAAGATATACAGGGACTGGGGTAGGGAGACCCTCCCTGCCCTACCAGAAAGTTAGAGGGGTGTTGGAGGAGGGCACAAAAGAGAGTAGATTGGGGGAGGGCCTTTACAGTGGGATTGGTAGTCTGGGGTTGAGTGTTGGGGAAAGATGGGGAGATAATTTGTAACTCAAAAATCTCATGGAAATGAATGATGTAAACAAGAAAACAAATAAAAAATAACTTTAAAAAAGTGTTAGGGAATACCTACTGTAGAATATGGTAAGAGACTCTTACTTAGAAAGGGGCTGGTGAAGAGAAGGCCCAATTCTTCATCAGAAATTGGAGTAGAAGAAAAATTAATAGAAGATGATGTTCAGGGGTAATGAGATAAGAAGGAAGAAGGGGCTGTTGGTGAATGACTTCAATTTTTGGGTAAAATATGAGGTAATGTCCTTACCTGAAAGGGTAGGAGAAAGGGATGATGTGGGAGGTTTGAGGGGAGATGAAATGATTTGGAATAGTCTCCGTGGTGAGTGGGATTAAAAAAAAATCAATTAGGTATTGGAATTGCATTGCTGCTATGAGAATCCTGTGCAGATCAGATAATACATCCTCAGCATACGCAGTTTACTTTAGCTCTCCTCAGCAGCCTGTCTGAAGGATGTAGATGGCAGCATAATCCAGACCTGGGGTTTGGCAAAATATGAAGGACAAGGGGAAAATGGAGAACGGGATTGAGATTAGAATGGAGTATACTGTAGCTAAATTTAGGGTTTGAGATTGTGAAGGGAAGATAAAATATCCTACCTTTCCAGTCTTGTATTCCCTTCTGTGAACCCTGCAATCCAACTACCTGGGCCTGTTTGCTGTTCCTCACAACAGCGCTGCATCTACTGACTCAGTTTTTCATTGGCTGTGCACCAATCCTGAAATGCTTTTCTTCCTTAGCTCTGCCTTCTTGATTTTTTATTGTTCTTGTTCATCCTTTGTTATTGAAGAAGACCAATGATGGATATCTTGACTTGCAAGTGAATTGGATTTAAGTGAGGCAGAGTTGTACAAAGTCAGCCTCACTCTCTCTTTCAGAGTCATGGGAGTTCAGAGACAAAATATAGGTCAGGACTACTGGTAATGGCTTTGGATGCAAGGGGAGACTGTGACCTTTTTAAGTTAAGCTCTTTCCCACATCTCAGTTTGTCTAAGGAAATGCCTATTCAGTTGTTAAAGGGCAGGAAAGAATTTAGGCCTCTTACTTTCTAGGTTTCCTTCAAGATTCAGTTATAATCCTATTTCTTGCAGGTGGCCTTCCCTCTGAGATTAACTTCCTTATATAGCATTTAACTATTAACTTAAATAACTATAACTAGTTATTTACAATACTCTCCCTCTTTGGAGGCAGCTAAGTGGTACAGTGGGTAAAATGCCAGGCCTGGAATATGGAAGACTTATCTTCTTGAGTTCAAATCTGGTCTTGGACACTTACTAGGTGTGTGACCCTGGGCAAGTCCCTTAACCCTGTTTACTTCAGTTTTCTCATCTGTAAAATGAGCTCGAATAAAATGGCCAACCACTCTAGTATCCTTACCAAGAAAACCCCAAATGGGATTATGAAGAGTCTGACATGAGAAGTCAGACCCTGCTAAAAACTAATGAATAACAAGCAACCCTATTTAGTATGTGAAATTCTTTAGAGCAGGGACTATATGTTTTTGCCTTTTTTTGCATTTCGAAAGCTTTATCTGAGTTCCTTTATAGAGTAAGTGCTTAATAAATACTTGTCCACTAACTGAGCATCACTTCCATCCCCAAATTTCTGTTCAGTCACTCAGTTAAGACACACACACACATGCACACACACACATGCTCGCACACACACAAGTATTAGATAAGAGCCCAGAAGGAAACTCAAATGGCATCCTACTAGAGCTGCCCCGAGCTCCGATATTCTAACTTCTTTATAGGCAGCAGGCCCCACTCTACCTACCTAAACCCCCACATACTTCTGCCTCCCCAATATCCTAACTTCTTCATATATACCTCACTGTTCACTAGAATAATGGGTGAGTCTGTGAACTCATATTTCTTACAGAACAGCAAGTGTGTCCATGTGATGGCAACGCAGTTACTGCCTCTATCTAGCAACTAACTGCCCCCAGACCCATTCCACATATATGAAGAGGTGGGTTCTTGTATTCAATCACAATCACATTATCCATCCTACCCAAGACAGGACTACAATACCTAACTATCTATCTTGACCAGACAGGACCATAATAGCTAGCCAACTGTAGAGCAGCATGACCAGAATATTTAACCACCAAACCATAGATGGGACCTGCCCTCCATTACCTAATCCTTCAACAAACTCCTCCTGCCTTTTTATTATTCATGATTTCTGTTATGTAATTGCAACTTTACCCTATAAAAAATCCATCTTGTTTTTCTGAAGTTGCTGGTGCCTCTTCAAACAGCCTGCTTCATGAGAGGTATCAATCTTAATAAATGCCTTTACTTGGATTAGAGGTGGTCTGACTCTGAATTCTTTAAGATGGTTCCACCACAACACACCATGAAACCCCAAGAGTTTTTGGGTGGGCAGAGCCCCCACCACAGCATAAATCTAGCCGAGTTTTTCTGTTCTACCTGGGCATAGTCACGATGATGAAGAGGTGGGGAAAGTCCAGCTCTTTTCCACCCCTCACTGGAAAGCTAAATGATGCTACCCGGAATATCAAAGATAAAGAGCTCTAGTCTACCTGAAGCGGTCTCTTCTTTTAATCGATTCAGTGTCTTTACCCCACCATCTCTTTGACATATTCATAAAGAGGGGAAAGATCATAGGATTTCTTGGGGATTACATACCTAAATGTCAAGTCCTCCAAATGCTAGGCCAACACATATCTAGAAGCAGACCCCCAAATTCCCAGGTTTTGCATTGGAACCTAGAAGGGCGCAATGCAGAGCTTGAATTTGTTAAAATGTAAGTGTATAGAAAAACAAAAATAACAAGATAAAACTGAATGTTGCTGATTATAATAACCAACCTCTCCCCCAGAGTAGTAATATGAGAGAGTACCTCCCTCCCTGCTTTGCAAAGGTATAGGTTCAGAAGTATGTATGACATACTGCATATGTTATTGGATTTGACTGATGTGCTGGTTAGTTTTGCTGAACTGTCTTTCTTTTCTTTTTTATTATTTATTATCTGAAATGTCTCTCTGGATAGGGGGATGTGGGTAGGGAGGGATATATTGGTAAATGAAAGTCATGTAAAAACAAAAGATGTTAACAAAAGTTTTAAAAAGGAATGTATCAGGGTGGCTAGGTGGCGCAGTGAATAGAGTACCATCCCTGGACTCAGGAGGACCTGAGTTCAAATCCAGCATCAGACACTTAACTAGCCGCGTGACATTGGGCAAGTCACTTAACCTCAATTGCCCTCAAAAAAATAAAAAAAACCTAAAAAAATTAAAACAAAGGAATGTATCAAACCATTTAAATTACATATTTAATGTTCATATTATCACAATCTGACAAAGCAATAATAATAATTAAGCAAGAAATGACTTATTTTATAGTTTCTAGTAGCATACATTTCTTAAGTTGTGTTCCAAGTTTTTTCAGTGGGATTTGGAGAAAAATGCTTAGTGGGAACCAGGAATCAAAGGTTCCTGAGATATAAAGTTGTAGAAGAGACAGGTTCATTTAGAGATTCTTGAGTTCATATCTGTACTATCATTTAAAATAGTCTGTCTACTTTGAAAATGCACCCTTTTCCTTCCCATAATGTGTAATAAGTAACAGGAAGTTGTTCTGACACCCATAGTATATGGAGCTGGTGGAGCACTATGAGATTTAATTAAATAAATTTAATTTTAATAATTTAAATAAATTTAAAATTAAGGGCCTACTAAAACACTCTATTTCCTGAGGCATTTTCGCTCTCTCCGATGCCTGGAATGTTCACCTGACCCACCCTATCTCTGCCTCCTGGTTTCCTTAGTATCATCCTTCAAGTCCCAATTAACATCATGCCCTCTGCCAGAATCCTTTCCTGATTTCCTCTCAAGGCTAATTTAACGTCTTCCCTCTAACGTTACTTCTAATTTTTCCTGTACATTTCTTGTTTGTTCATTATTGTTTGCATTTTGTCTTCCTTCACCTCCCCCTAAAACCTAAAAGACCCTTGTGAGCAAGGACTATGTTTAATCTTTCTTTATAACCCAAGACTTAACACAGTGCTCAGGAATTTGTTGTTATTGGTCAGTAATGTCTGACTCTTTGTGATACCATGGGCCATAGCATGCTAGGCCCTTCAATCCTACGTTATCCTTCAGAGTCTGTCCAAATTGACCTTTATTGTTTTCATGATACTATCTCTCCATCTCAACTTTTACCATCCCCTTTTCCTTTTGCCTTCAATTTTTCCCGGTGTCAGGGTCTTTTTCAATGAATCCTACTTTTCTCATTATGTGGCCAAAGCAATTAAGGTTCAGCTTCAGTATTTGACCTTCTGGTGAATATCCTGAATTGATTTCTTTAAGTATTGACTGATTTGATCTCCTTACTGTCCAAGGAGCTCTCAATAGTCTTCCACAGTACCACAATGTGAAAGCACTGATTCTGTGGTGCTCAGCTCTCCTTATAGTCCAACTCTCACAGCCATACATTGCTACTGGAAAAACCATAGTTTTGACTATATGGACCTTTGCTGACAAGGTAGTGTCTCTGCAGTGTGCTGTCCAAATTTGTCATAACTTTCTTTCCAAGGAGCAAGCATCTTTAAATTTCATGCTTGCAGTCAACATCTGACCAAAATCTGACACTGCTTCCATTTCTTCTCCCTCTATTTGCCAAGGAGTGATGGAACCAGTTGCCAAGATCTTAGATGTTAAGCTTCAGGATAGCTTTTTCACTCTCTTCTTAATTGCTCTTCACTTTCTGTCATCAAAGTAGTATCATCTGCATGTCTGAGATTGTTGATATTTCTCCAGGCAACCTTAATTTCAGCTTTTGATTCCTCTAGTCTGGCATTTTGCATGATGTACTCTGCATATAAGTTAAATAAAATGACAATATACAGCCTTGTACTCCTTTCCAATCTTAAACCAATGTTTTCCATGTTTGGTTCTAACTGTTGCTTCCTGGCTTGCATACAGTTTTCTCAGGAGATGATCTGTACTCTCATGTCTTTCAGGACTTGCAACATATTGTTATGATCCACACAAAGAATTTAGTGTAGTCAATGAAGCAGAAGTATATGTTTTTCTGGAGCTCCCTTGCTTTCTCCATAATCCAGTGAATGTTGGCAATTTGGTCTCTAGTTACTCTGCCTCCTTGAAAACTAGCCTACTTCTCTGGTAATTATGAATGCACATATTGCTGAAACCTAGCTTGCAGAGAATCTTAAGCATAACCTTGCTGGCACATGAAATGAATGCAGGTGTTCAGTAATTTGAGCATTCCTTTCTGGAAACACCTAGCGTTCATCACAGTTTGATTTTTAATTAAGTTTTGATTGTTACATGTTCAGAAACTTTTTACTGTTGCCAAATTTTTCATGACCTGAACCCATATGGGGTCTTGGCCCACAGTTAAAATAGCAGTTCTTACACTTTTTATATTCTTAAAAATACTTGAGGACCCCAAAGACCATCTATTACATTTACCGCATTAGAAACTGAAATGTCTTAGTATTATTTTGAAAATAGCTTTGACCTCACAAATACCATAAAAGGATCTAATGGTCTAATTGAACCACACTTTATGAAGCGATGCTTTGGAGGAAGCACAGAATTCTAAGAGTTGGAGATTTGAAGGGACTGGCGGAGTGAAGGTAAAGTCTTGTTTGGAGAGGCATAGAGACAGGACATTGAATGTTGTATTTGAGAAATAGTTAACAAGACAGTTTCTCTACAACAGAGAGTACACTAGGAGGAAGGACATGAACATTTATTAAATACCTATTGCATGCTAGGCACTCTGCTAAAGTGTTTTGCAAATATGGTTCAACTGATCTTCACAACAACTCTGGGAGGTGGGTGCTATTGTTACTCCCATTTTACAGTTTAGGAACCTGAGACAGACAGATTAAGTCACTTGCCCAGAACACACAGCTAATAACTATAAAGGTGGATTTGAACTCAGGGCTTCCTAACTCTAGGCCTTCTGTCTCTTGTGCCTCCTAGCTGCCCGAAGGGGTATAACAAGGAATGAAGCTGCTAAGTTGGATTGGATTGATATGGCAGGCTGAGGATTGAGTAGTTTTATTCTATAGGCTATAAAGAGCCAGTGAAGATTTTTCAATAAAGAAGTGACATGGGCACATCTGTGCTTTATGAATATTAATTTGTTGGCAGTGGAAAGATGAATTGGATAGTGGAGAAACTGGAAGCAGAGGCCAAATAAGACAGTATAATATTAGTCCAAATGAGAGATAATGGGCCATAGCCATAGAAAGATGACAGAAGTGAGAAATGTCAAAGTGGAATTGACCAGACTTGGCAACTAATGGCTTATGTGGTGACTGGGGAGTAAGAGAGGGTAAAGAAAAGGGAAGAGTCAAGATTTCCAACCTGGATGAGAAGGATGAGCATGCCTTCAACAGAAATAAGAAGGACTTAGAGGAATGACTGGGTTTCAGGGCTTCTTGAACTTATTTTATTTTCAACCCCTTTTCCTGTTTTGTTGGTGGTGCATGGGTTGGTTTTTGTTGGTGTTGCAGGGACTGAGGGCATGCACAGTGCAAAGTTCACCAGCACTGCATTCAGAATTAAGGCTGAAGTGAAGTTGCATGATGCAAAATGGGCAAGTGTTGCTGGAAACACCCTGGATTCATTACATGTTTGATTGTTAATTAATTTTTGTTTGTTTCATGTTAGAAGTCTTTTCTTGTTGTCAAATTTGTCATGACCACACATGATCAAGACCCACAATTTAAGAAGCACTAGAGGAAGGAGTTCAAGATTCCTTTGTGAAATTCAGGCAGACATGTATAGTAGGTAGAAATCGGGTTCTAGAGATATTTGGTAATCATCTGCATAGAGATGCGACTCAGAGCCATAGGAACTGATAACATGACCGAGACAGAGAAGGTAAAGAGAGAAAGAACAGAAGAGCTAGGTGATACAGTAGATAGAGCACTGGCTGTGGAGTCAGGAGGACCTGAGTTCAAATCTAGCCTCAGACACTTGACACTTTACTAGCTGTATGACCCTGGGCAAGTCACTTAAGCCTTACAGAGACTGAGAGAAAGAGACAGACAGGGAAAGAGAGAGAAAGGAAGAGAGAATGAGAACACAGAACAGGGCTCAAAATAGAACCATGATTAGGAGATAGGAGATGGCTGATGATTCAAAGACTAATCATAAAAGCTAGAGAAATGTCATGGTGATAAATGATGGAGAGATTGGTTGGGAGTTTGACTATATCAAAAGCTTTAGAGAAGTGAGATGGAATGATAACACAATTGTTTAGAAAGGAGAGAGGGTGGAATGTCGGTGGAGGTGTAGCATGACAATGACGAGAGAGTAGCTGGTAGTTGAGTGGGTCTGGATTGGACTATTATGGAGAGCCCTCATCAATTAGGAGGGCAAGGGCTCAGGACCAGAGAAGATATCCACAAGAGAGCCAGACAAATGGCTGAATCATGCACATTTCTTTTCAAAATGGTTGGTGTGATAGCAACGCAAGGTTTAGTAATTGCCGCCTGAAATTACAGCTATATCATTCTTCTGCATCCTATATATAATGATCAGTACACATTATTTAAAGAAAAGTTTGAAACTGTGCAATACATTACTGTAGTTTGCTAAACTTTAGCACTTACCCAGAAAGATAGGATCTGGTGGCTAAAAGCTTTCTCTCTTTCACAAACTGACAACAAATTTCCATTGTATTTATTTCATATGTATTTTTATGTATTTATATGTCCATGTTTTCTTACCCAAAAGGATGTAAGCTCTTTCAGGGCAGGGTCTCTTTGTTTTGGATCTTTAGCACCTAGCATGAAGCCTGGACTTTAGTATGTGCACGAATGTTTGTTAATTAATAACTTAGATGCAACTTGGAAATAAAAATGCAAAAATGAAATAGACCCTGCCCCCATGAGCTTACATTCTAATGTTGAATTAAGAAGCCCTTAATAGGGGACAGTTAGGTGGCGCAGTGAATAGAACACTGGCCCTGGAGTTAGGAGAACCTGAGTTCAAATCCAGCCTCAGACACTTGACACACTAGCTGTGTGACCTTGGGCAAGTCACTTAACTCCAATTGCCTTGCCTTCCCCCCTCCAAAAAGGACATAAAAAAGAAACCCTTAATAGCCTTTAATAGTGGGGAGTGAATGAAACTCCAGTGTTAATTTTGCTGCTGTTCTAAACTTTGCCATGCTTTTCACAAATGCTTTGCAAACAGTCCAAAAGGAATGATTTTGCTAAGCAAATAGGTGGGTTTTTTTTCTTCAGATGGATAGTTTCTTAAGAATGATACAATCAAGATATCAAAGTTAGCTGTGATTTTCAAGGGCAAACCATTTAGCTTATGGATACATATATAACATATATTTGCTGGTTAGTGCTAGAGTAGTGGTTCTCAACCTTCCTAATGCCGTGACCCTTTAATACTCATATGTGGGCATATTTGCATGTGGGTGGACTCACCTGGAGACAGATAGAGGAGTGGTGTCCCGGTTTCTAAGACCATTGGAAATATGTATTTGAATCCCCAAAGGGGTTGCAATCCACAGGTTGAGAACCACTGTGCTAGAGAAGGACTTGTCTTTTTGGCACTATCAGACTGAGGAGAAGAGTAACCTTAGCAAATGAATCTTAGAAGTGAGCTTCTTCTAATTATAAACCACTAGTGTGAAGGCATTGGCATCAAAAGGTTTTTGAATAACTGCTGTCAGCATTTAGCTTGCTATCAGTGTGTTACATACTGAACATACTTATCAGATTAATTCAGTGCTATGCCTAAATCAGAATCTCTGAAGGCACTAGGAAGCGTTGTTGAAAAGTAAATAACAAGCAGTAACAGACCAAGAATTTTGCTGTGTTTAATGTTATTAGTTACAGTAAATGCCTTTGACGTTTCTCTCTAACTTTTGCCATCTTTTCCTTGTGCATTAAGTAAATGATGTTTATAAAATTTCTCTGGATGAACCATCCATGAGGTTTTCCCCATATCTGCACAGTTGTTAAAATCAAATGCTTCTCCCAAGTACTCAAAGACAATGCAATAGTTGTGGTTCAGTTCTTGTCATTTTTCTAATCTAAAAAGATATGATCACCTTTCTACAACTGGCAGCAAAGCCACACTGACTTTTGGTTAACACACCTGCTTATGAAGACTATTGAATTTCGCAGATGAAACAAGTGGCAAGGATTTTAATGACAAAATTAGGCTCCAAAAAGTTATCTACAGTCTAGAACAAGGGTTCTTAATATAGAGTCCATTAACTTGAAAGCTTTGATAACTCTTTCAGTTTATTTGATTTCCTTTTAAATTTTATGTATTTAAAAACATCATTCTGAGAAGGAACTTCTAGATTTTAGCCTGCCTGCCAGAGGGATCCACAATACTAAAAAGTTAAGAACTCTTGATCTAGTACAATGGGTTGAATCAAGATGAAATATGATTGAAGGATATGGAAAAAATAGCATCATAAATGCAAAATGGAGAAGTTGTGACTGGTCATCAATTTGTACGGAAACGATCTGATTATTTTAATGGACCTGAAATGCCAGGCAAGGGGATGATATAGCGGCCAAAAATAGCTAATGCCATCTCAGGTTGCATTTAGAAAGGTGTAATTAAAAAAAAACAACAACACACAGGAGAAGTGATTGGTTCCTAGAATGGTGTGTGAAGATAGCTTTCAATTCCTTTTAAAAAGCAGACTGACCACCACCTTCCAAGTGAAGTCACTAGATTGGAGTCTCTGAGGCCATGACCTATTAAGGTTAATTTAAGGTACTGAGAATATTTGAATAAGCAAGAGTTTAGTGTATACATAACTTAAAGACCTGCCATTTGGAAGAATGATTAGACATCCTATTTGACCCTAGTGGGCTGAAGTAGTGGTAACCAGTAGAAGAGACAGATTTAGGTTCCAGGTAAGGAAAATATTCCTAATAACTAGAACTATCCCAAAGAAAATGGGTTACCTTGAAATACAGTGTCTTCCCTCACTAGATATCTTCAAGTGAAGTCTTGTTGGCAACCAGACGGGGATGCTGGTAAGGGGTTTCTTCTTAGGGTATGGATTGGACTGAATGACTTCTCTCATGCCTTTTAGCTCTGATTTTTTTTTTGCATATGATTTGTTCTAATATCTTTCCTATGATGTTCTATTCAGTATAATTTTACTGCTAAGTGCACTTTATAGTATCATAATTCTTAAAAAATTGGCATTTCGTGTATGATGTATATAGAAACTCAATTAAATAAATGTGCCGTTTATAATTCTACAACTATGTTGTAGCCTAAATTTGCTGCTCTAGAATGTAATGTTTTAAAAACATTGGTGTTAGAGACAGTTAGGTGGTATAATAATGATAATGAAAAGCTTGATACAGATTTGAGGTTCACCAAGCACTTTACAAATATCTCATTGAATCTTCTCAAGGTCCTAGGAAGGAGGGAACTCTTATCACCCCCATATGAATACCCTGAGGCACCAAGAGGTTTTGTGATAACCTAAGGCCACTCACTCTGAGGCTGAATTTAAACTTCTGAATTTTTTTAAATTCTGTGTCCCTGTTCTCTCTACTGCCCCATTTAGCTGCCTTGCTATATACACTAGCATAGTGTGATGAGTGTTGGACTTGGAGACTTGTTGAGTCATTTTTCGTCATGTCCAACTGTTCATGACCCTATTTGGAGTTTTTTTGGCAAAGAAACTGGAGTGGTTTGCCATTTCCTTCTCCAGATCACTTTACAGATGAGGAAACTGAGGCAAACAGGGTTAAGTGACTTGTCCAAAGTAACACCACTAGTAAGTATCTGAGGCCAGATTTGAACTCAGGAGGATGAATCTTCTTAACTCCAGATCTGGTACTCTATCCACTGTGCCATTTAATTGCTGGAGGCAGAAAGACTTGAATTCAAATCTTGCCACACCTACGTTATAGAATTGTTTAGATGATCAAAGGAGATATTTGAACTGCTTTGTAAACTTTAAATTGCTATATAAGTGCTAGCTGTCATCATCACCACTAACACCACCGTTATTATAGAAGAGGATTATTATATTAGGCCATTTGTTTGCTGCACTTAAAAGTATCCAGGGAGGAAGCATGGTTTAGTGGACAGTCCAGTACCAGGAGTTAGTTAGGCCTGACATCAGATCCTGCCTCTTATACTTGAGTGACCATGGGTATGGCATTTATGAGCCTATTTTCTTGTCTGCAAAAAGGGGATAAAATTTATTACCTCATAGTGGTACAATTACGGGATGTAAAGTGTTTTTGTAAATCTTACAGTGCTATGTCAGTGTCACTGATTAGTATTAATATTAATGTTTTAGGGAGCACAGTTGGATCTGCCCTATATCCAAATCCATGAAGTTAACATCTTAGAAGAGCAGCAGATTTCTAGGCTATGGGTGAGAGACAAAGTAAGTATTCATTTCAAGAAACATTTATCAAGCAACTACATGTATGATATTGTGATAGATGAAAAAAATATGACAGCTGTTGCTCTCAGACACCTTATAGCATAGGTGGGAGGGTGAAGAATATTAGTAGATAACGTAATAAAAGTAAGAGTGTTATTTAAGTCTAAGAGAACACTGTAGGAGGAAGGATGTCTTTGCAAAGAGAACAAGGGAATATTTTTATGTAATAGTTGGGTCTTGAAGGAAGAAGAGCATTTCAATAATTGGAAGCATTAGAAGAATCTGTTCCAGGTGTAGAGTTAGCTGAGACACATGTTCCTTGAAATCCATAGTAGGGGAGATGATACATTCACAAGAGATGCCTACATCTAAATAACAATGGTAGATAATATCTGATTAAGTACTGTGATGAATAATATAGCCGATTTGTGGACTTAAACGATCAAGGAACATTATGTGGGGTCCCAAAAGAAGCTTAGTGATGTTTTAACCTTTAATTGCTTCAGTTTAGCTAAACTAAAAAAAAAAATTCAGAGATTTAATACAAGGCACAAATGAGGAAGATAATAGAAATGACTTGGGTGCTCACCATAGAGTATAAGTTAGTAACTATGGGTAGTTAGGAACTGCTATAACATTCATAAGATGCCTTAACATTGGTATGAAATAATGTGGGCTTGATCTCTACTGATGGCAGTAAGATTGGAAAGGAAAGCATACATGAAAGTACTTTAAAGGAAGGTATGATAAAATTACATTTTACTCTTTGACTTTTTCTTCCTATTTACCCCACTATATCCAAAGTTAAAAAGCTTGGGCAAATGGGAGAATTTGGTGGCATGGATAGACATAAAAAGTATGAAAAAGAGAGCCACTTGGGAAGGGAAGATGGTTTTATTCAGTCATAGGTTAAGTGTCCTTTGGAGATTCCAGATTGGACCTCTGGCAAGATGTCATAGAGGGACCGTATTTGCATTAAAGTCATAATTGAATCTATGAGGATGTGAAAGTTTTCATTTTGTTTAGAAAGGGAAGGACTAAAGAGCGGTGAACTAAACCTTAGGTATTCTTCACAATAGTGGTGAGGTAAAGGGCAGGAGGAAAGAAATCGATGAGAGAGGAAAGAAGTCAAGTTGTAAGCAGCCAGCCAGGCAAAATAGTGTATTGGAAGCCAAAGGAGAATTTGAATTAGAGGGTAGCTAATGTGTCAAATATTAGAGAAAGTTTTAATGGAATAAAAACGGAATAAAAGGTTGTTAGGTTTTTCAAAATGGAGGCTATCTGGAAGTTTTGAGCAAGTTTCAGTAGAAGACATAAGTCAGTAAGCAGATTATAAAGTGCTTAAGGAGAAACAGGTAGTAGGTATAGACTTATTTTAAAAGTTTGGAAGTGAAAGTGATAAAGGATTAGGATTGTAGCTAGAGGGGGAAAGCACAGGTAAAGAATGTTTGGGCAAAGTTTTGTTTTTTTTTCAAAGATGAGGAAATCCAAGAATAGGTAAATGAGAAAGGAATGAAAAGGAAAATGCTGGAAATGCTGGAGAGTGTATGTGAACAAAGGACGCTCGGTAGATATGGGCCAATGAATTTCCTATATGCTGAATGACAGTAAAATGCTATTATTGTTGTATGTGATAGATTTCCAGCCTCATATAATGCTCTTTGCTATTCTTTGTATATGTAAATGTTCATATTTGGTGATGTTTAAGGGAAATTTTTTTCTTTACAGAAAGAAAAATAAGAAAATAGAAATATTGTTCACTAAATTAAGAAAAAATATAGACATGCAAATTAAATAATTTGCACGCAAGTGCAAATAACATTGTAATAACACAGCCTAAGGTATTCTAAACTATGAGTTATATTGTATATTAGACTATGTAGGAAGTTATACAGAAATTTCCAAAAATTTGAATCTCAATGTATGGTTTCAGTAGTACAACCTGGATTCTTGAGTTTTCTCCAGTTAATGTTAATATTTGCTTTGAAAGCATTTGCATAAGGGAGTAAGGGATGGGGACTGACCACATGTAATTACATGTGACTCTATGACTGAATTACCCTATTAGGGCCCTGTTACTAGTTATATACTTGAAAATATGTTGTGGGGGAAAACATATTTTTTTTCCCAGTACAAAGGAGTTTATTTGGTTAAGAGAATTTTCTAATCCAGGAGTTCCCTATTACCAATGAAATGACAGTTCTAGGCACCATCCCTATCCTGTCTTCCTAATGAGCGAGGATGTATATTTAGTCTGAGATCTCAAACAACAAGTGAATAGAACGTCTACCCATTGAGAAATGTGTACCATTGGTTACATAAAGGAATTGAGTAATGTTCATCTAGTGTCCATCACACATTTTCTTAACAAGCTTTATTTTGTTTATACAAGGTCTAGCTCTAAAAATGCCCACCGTGTATTATACTCTGCATATGCATACGTATTTTTAATGTTTGTCTTTAAATGTATATAGTAAATCTCTCCCCAAAAGATTATTCTAAACAACGGTTTTGGTCACTTTATACAGTCTTTGCTGATTAGTTATCTGGTATTATATTGATAATACATCATTAGATGTAAAATAGAGTTACAGACCCAGTCATCTATGAAGGCTATAATGGAAATAATCTTGTAGGATTTCTTTAGAGCAGAGGGAAGAGATATTGTAAATCAGTAGGGCGGTGTTGCCATGTTTTGAAGATGAAGAAATCTAATTTAATTAAATCACTGAAATGTTCTGCAAATAATATATCCTGTTGTAGAAAAAACAATGTAGAACTAGTCATATTTTCTTTGAGTTTAGATCACATACAGAAACAAAATTAATATTCATTTTCTTTTTGCTTATTCTGTGAATGCTAATCTGTACAACTGAATATAGTGTTATGAACAAATTGTGATATATGGATGTAATGGGATGTTATTGTGTTCTAACAAGTGAGGATATAGATGAATTCAAAGAGACATGGAAAGACATATATGAACTAATGAAGAGTGAAGTAAGCAGAACTGAAAGAATAATTTTTTAGCATAACAAATTATTAAAAGAACAATTTTGATGATTTTTATAAACTGATAAAAAAA
>JAQQSW010002603.1:0-14911 GCA_028646575.1 Pseudocheirus occidentalis
ACCAGAAAATAAGAGAGCAGAGCAGGGCAGGGGCTTTACAGTGGGATTGCTGTTTTAGGTTTGGGGCAGGGGAAAGATGGGGAAAAAATTTGTAATTCAAAAATGTCATGAAAATGAATGCTGTAAACAAGAAAACAAATAAAAAAATTAGAAAAAAAGAACTAAACATAAATATTACAGAGAACACTAGAGAGGGACATGCTCATGTGAATAGACTACAACATTTAACCTATCAGGAATTCTGAGAATCAGGAGTAAAACATTTCATCAAGGAATTGTATGAGAAGAGCAGGAGATGGGCTGGTCATGTGACCAGACTGAGAGCTGACAAGTTGGTCAGATTACTTCAGTGGTGTCCTTGCAATGTCAAGAGAACATGAGGAAGGCCTCCAGCATGGGGTGTACCCCCATGCCAAATTTATGGGAGGACAAGAACAAAATCACATAATATCAGCAGGTATAGATGGGAGGATCTACACTGTTCATGGGAACTCCAAAATTGATGAGATCAAGCCAATTTGAGTACCTGAGTATGGGTAAGGAGTAATGGAGTAAGTCTTCAGAAAAAACAATCATTAGTAATGAAGGGGAATAGAGAAATAATTTCAAGCTGGTGCCATCTGATAGTATTTATGGTAATCATTTATAAAACAGAAATTTTAGTTTATGTGCCAGCTTCTGTTTTGCAAAGGATAGTGAGAAATCCAAGACAGAACTCTTTAAGACCCTACAAATTAAATCAATATATACTTTAATTTTTGTTGACTTAACGGTGTGCATCACACTGGAAATTCTTTAAAATGTTGAAAAAGATGGCTTAGAATTAAGGGGATAAGTCTGTTAAAAAAAACTAGGAAACTATATGCTAATATGCTATGATTACTTTATTTAAGAGAGTCAGGAAACCCTAGTATCAACTAACTAGTACCAACTAACATCACAGTGCTATACTGTGGTATGGCTATAACTCAAAGTCCATGCTAGCAGAATGTAAATGTGATCAGCTTATATGGCAGGTTGGAAATCATTAGTGTCCCAGTAAAAACAATGTCTACTTTTCAAAGACAAGTCTCAATAAGCATAGAGAGGCTCATCACCTGGAGATGTTGACCACCTGATGATGAATTCTTTGACTGTGACCATGGTAATGCATGAAATAAAATAAAATACAAAACGTATTTCTTCCCATTCTGCTTCTTTATTGACAATAGCAAAAAAGGAGAAAAAGAAGAATCACATAGGTCTTAGACAGTATGTGAACATAAATGCAAAGTATGCTTTGCTAAATAGATCTTTGTCCTGTGAGTAACAAGTACATATAGTAATGGAGGAAATGAATAATTTCAATCTTGACATTCTTGCTATAAATGAAATCAGAAGACAAAAGAAGTTTAAGCTAAATGGAATGACGGTTCACAGTTGTCCTTGGAAAAACAAAAGTGCTGGTTTATCATGGCAATAAGAACCCTGTTATCCAATTTCATTGGATATCTGGTCGTCTTGCATAGTAAGGTTCATGATAAGAAATTTGAAAAATATTACCAACACTAACTGTTGCAAAGGGTAAGGAAGCCAGAGCAATTCTACAAAAAACACTTGGTAAGCCCCTACAAATTAAATCAACATATACTTTAACATTCAATTATATCAACATAAAGATGGAGAAAAATGAAAGTTTTGGTTAAAAATATGGCTCAGGTTTAAGAAATGAAAGTGGTAAAAAGCTATAAAGATTGTACTGAAGCCTCACATCTCTATTTTCTCAAAGATTGCTTTCTTTAACAAGAGTCACGTGGTACTAGATATGGTGAACATCTAAATTACATCACAAAAATAAAGCTGACTATATTTGAGTAGGTAGGAAGTTACTGATTACAGATGCAGGAGCAATTTCTTAATTGTCTTTGTACAATCAGGACAATAACTTGTTTGAGCAAAAATAAAATCAATAATCAATTAGAAGAATGAAAATGAGAAGATATGGCATACAACTGAACTCTTCTTTGCTATTTGATGAAGCTTATCTGAGCAAGCAACGCAAAAAAATGGAGAAATGAATAAAAGAACAGACAACAGACTACAATAATTTTATGAGATGTTTATCCAACTAATTCCCACAAAGTAAAGATGAAAAGAACTTTGAAACTGCCTGAGTCAAACACTTGATTTCCTTGCAAAACAGAAGGCTATAGCAACCAGTTTATAATCTAAGCTTGTTTGTGAAATCTTATGGAGGAGGATGGTAGAAGATAATGAGAAGTTATCACCTTATAAAACCTCATATCAACTTATTAAAAGCATGGGGAAAACAAACACGTTTAGGAGAAAGCCAGCGATGTAAGTCATCTCTAGGGCATTTAACAATGAACTAGAACAAAGGAGAATGAATAGAACAAAAATGGAAAAAAAAATTGTAAAGATTTATAAAACAAAGTCTTTTTTTCCACTTGTGACAGGACCTACCAAATTTGTAGCCTAAGATTATAGTTCTTGACAAGCCACATGAGGAAAGAGAAATGGTGCTAAAGAAACCAAAGACAGAAGAGAGCAGGTGAACTAGAACAACAATATACAGAGAAGGCATGTGCTACAAGCAACACAATTTTGTAGGTGTCAAGGAATCAGTTTCAAAGACATGTGAATGGAAGATATCAAAAGCTTCAAACAAATGTTGGACATTATCGTTATCACAAAAGGACAACCCAGAAAATAGCAATAATTACTGGGTCATATCTCTATGCAATAGAAATCATGTTTAGATACATCGAGGCACTGAAGGTTTAAGAAAAGAACAAGCTGGTTTTTACAAAAGATTCATCTATAGAAGGCCACGTCTTTGCAGTCACACAATTTATTGAAAGATGGAAAGAATATAAGAGCCCCTTGTACTTATTGGCTTACTATTAAAAAATTCATTGACTTCAGGAAAATCCTGTTTTAAACCTCTCCTCAACCAAAAGAATTCAGAGTAATTATCTCACATTTAAAAAAAAATCAAGTAGACTCAGAATACCTATTTTCTGGATTATGATATAATCCATAGAGCTTGTCCACATGTACCTATATTTTGGACAAATTGTATGGCTAGATACTGGGTTTGGACCAAAACTAAATAGGAGAAAGATAACGTGTTTTATTGCTTTTCTGAAACTATGCTTTTAATAACTTCAAACTTCTGTTGATGTAATACAGAGATAGGATTTTTAATCAGAGTCTATGAAGAAGTCACTCAAAGGGCAATGGAAAAACACACTAAGGGCATGAGTAGGGTACAACGTACTAAGAGGAGATATACAAAAATGACATAAAAGATGTCATTAATGAGATGTGTAACTATAAAGAAAGTGGCCAGAACCAAAGCCTCAGACCCTAGGCATCTCACCTCCAGAACTATGACCAGGATCAGTTTCTTTTTTATTTTTTCTACTTAATAATATTTTATTTTTTCCAATTACATGTAAACAGGATCAGTTTCAAATACCGCACCTACTGCCGTCAGATCTTCATCAAATAGCAGACCCTCAAACACCAGGCCGAACGAGGAGATGACCACAGACTCCGTGTGCAGAGAATCTCACAGTGCATCCTCCTCCAACATTTTGGAATGAGATAAAGAACTAGTAAAGAGTATCAGTTAAGTCAGATCTTGATCAACAGGCATGTACAAGTCAAGATGCCCAATTTCTCTTCTTCCTTGTTGCTTAAGAAAGAACTAATCCCCAGTCATCACAGGATCCATGATGATGGAAGCCCTGGTCAAAAGATACTATTTTATTATCTTATGGCTAGCAAATACTTACTTCCCTTATCCTCTCCTAAATTCTTATGATTGAGCTGCCAAGGTAAAAACTTCAGTATTTCAATGATTTCCTTCTTTTATCTGGTTTTGATTGCAGCAAGGCTGAATTGTCATAATAAACATGATTCAGCTCTTCTAGTAGTAACGCCCATTTAATGATCACTGGACAGGGAGCTCAAGTACCAATAGTCAAATTAAAGTTTCTGCATGGTCAAAAAACTGAAGTGATTCTTAGCTTTCTATATCCCCTTTCACTACTCTTTCACTATTACTGTAAGAGCAAAAGGGGGCCATACAGGAATAAAACCGATTTTTAATATACATTTATTCATTCATTTTCATAAGTTGCAATGGCTAAAAAATTCAAGCGGTCAGCCTGCTGGTGATGAATTTCTCTCCCTGTACTTAGTAGGGCAATTCTTGGAGAAAAGACTCAGTCTATTGCTAAGGTCACATGAAAACCTTTCTTTGCTAGAGCTTATGTTCCACAGGCATAGGCTTAAAGAACAAGGGTTACGTCCACATCGTGATGAGACATCAGAACAGGACTTTGTAGAGAATGCATGCAGATGTATCATGCATTGGTATCCTGAATATCTTCTTTGAGAAAAGAATGGGTAGGTTCTGGACATGATGAGAACCAAATAATACCACAAAAATGTAATAGATTATATTTTAACTGAGAATAAAAGACTTGCTATCGATGTCAGAATTATCCTGAATCAGATGTCTCTGTACAGTTGCACCACTGATTTGTCCAGGTAAAGTTCAGAATTAGTAAAATGAGGATGATGATGATGATGATGATGATGATGATGATGATGGTGATGATGGTGATGATGATGGTGACAGAAAAAGATAATGTATCCAACTGAAACAACTTAATCCAAAATTATTTTTTTAAAAACAATCAATAATGCAAAATGGAAAATACATATCATAAAAGAAATCAATACCAGTTAGAATCTTTATCCAGAAACTTAATTGCTATAAATCTACTACCATAACAACAAGAACGAAAGAGTCTAGATAATGTCTTATAGAAAACATTCCTTCCTTCAATGGAAAGGAATGGCAAATAAGCCAACATAAATGTGGAACATAAATTCATTTGAAAATATTTCAAAACTTAAGAATATTTATAACCAGTACAGTCTCATAATGAAGAATGAAGCAGTGGTATACTCATCAAGGGATCCAGCTAAGCAAAGTCATGCCAAATATATTTAAGGACAAAAATATGATACCAAATAGAAGAAAATGGACACAATCTGTATAGATTACTAAAATATTTTTTACTATTAAGGATACTAGAACCACTACACTTGGATGCTAATGTTGCAAACCTGGATATGCTTTCATGGGTAGTAGAAATGGCAATAAAGACTATTAAGACAAGAAGAATAAGCTAGAGGAACCAAGAATAGACAGAGAAGATCCTTGCTAGAGGACACATAGTCATGAAAGCTCTGGGAGAACAATATGAAAAATATCTTAAGGTGGAGAGAATTAGATATTGCATAGAAAAATATTGAACCTTATTAATGCCAAAAAAGGACAATTAAGCAAAGATCAATGATTACTGATCTACATGACTGCTCTCTTACATTATAAGTGTTTATATTACATAAAATGTTATGAGCATCATCTTGATTCATGAATCAGGTACATCTTTAATGAAGATATTAGTAGGGAACAATCAGGCTTTTGCAAGAAGTAATCAACAGTGGTGACTAGGTGGTGATATACTAGTGTAGAAAGGAAGAAGAAAAGGATGGAACTGGTCATTTCTCATAACTGGAGTATGTGAGAAGAAAAGTATATAGACACGGAAGAGGTAAGGGGAGTGGACCTTAGAGAAAACTTATTCTTGTCTGAAATACATGAACAAAACAAAACCATTCCCTGCAAATGTTTTTTTCCTACACTTTGAGTCCACCACCTCACTTTACAGTTTAAGGGCTGACTAATATATTTCATGAGTCCTCATTGATTTGACAAGAGTTCTTAAATCTTTCAAAGATGCTTTTATTTACCATGTCTCTGTCCATGTATAAATTGTTCTCCTACCCCCTTCATTCTGCATCAGTTCACACTACCCAGAATTATTTGAGTCTCTTGTTATTTCTTACAGCACAATAATATTCCATTACATACAGATACTACTTCAGTCATTCTCCAATTCGTGAGCACCCACCACACTTCCTTAATTTCTTGCTTTTTTTCCCCCTTTTAATCCCACCTTCACTATCAAGAAGTTGTTTTGATTTTGGCTATTCTCTTCCCTGAATTACTGTCCCTCTTTCATATATTCAGGGTCTTGTTATGTGTTCAACCCTCCTTCATGTATTTCAGACAAGAATAAGTTTTCTCTAAGGTCCACTCCCCTTACCTCTTCCGTGTCTATATACTTTTCTTCTCACGTACTCCAGTCATGAGAAATGACCAGCTCCATCTTTTTCTTCTTCCTTTCTACACTAGTATATTCTTTCTTTTACTCTCTTTTCTTTGTCCTCTAAAAACCTCAGAAAAGAATCAATTCAAACTAAGATCCTTTTGTTTTTTTTATCTAATTCCCTCAATACCATTCAAGGATACTAAGGTTCTGAAAGGATACTGGTTTCTTCTGCTTCCATTAGAATGCTCACTCTACTTCATTGTACATCCCCTTTTTATATTTTATTGCCTTTATATATTTTTTTCTTGACTTTTATGTTTACATTTCAAAGTTCCTACTTTGCTCAGAATTCAGAAATATCTAAAAATTTCCTATTCCATCAAAGATCCATTATTCCTCTTATAGGATTATATTTGGCTTTCCAGGTAAGTTATTCTACTCCTTTCAAGAGTCTTGTAACAGTTTTTCTTTGATAAGGAAATTCTGGATTTTGGCAACAACTTTCCTAGGACTTTTCTTTTTGAAGTACCTCTGAGTAGGTCATTGGTAATTTTTTTTTCTATCTTCACTTTGCCCTCAAGGTCAAACTGGGCAGTTTTCACTTTTGATTTCTTGAAACATAGAATTCAGACCTTTTATTTCTCCTTGACCTGTTTTCTCAGTTGTTTTTGATAAGAGATACTTTTTTCTATTTTTTTCAATCTTTTAATCTTATTCAAATATTTCTTGCTGTCTTGTGAAGTCTCTGATTTCTTTTTGGGCCACTGTAATCTTTAGGGAGTCTATTACTTAAATAAGGTTAATGACTTTCTGTTTTGTTTTTATTTTTTTTTTCCAATTCGTTTTCAATTAAGGGGCAAGGCATTCAAAAGGAGGGGAAGATATGTAGTAACTTTTATTATGCTCAAATGGATCTGCAATCTCATTAACTTGAGGGTTCCCTACAATGATGAAGATGCCTGCCCACTCTCTTTTCCATGTTCTCTTATAAGTTAGCCAACATACTGGAGACCTTCTTTTTCTCCTGATACAGCAAGGGTATCAGTAGTAAGAAGTAGTAAAGACTTCATGTTTTGGTTCTTGGTTCATTCTTTTAGGTTCTCCTAAATTTTTTTTCTTTTTTTAAAAAATTCATTTTCCTTTGAGTTTTTTCAGTTGTTACAGAGTTCCTCTCATAGGTGGATTTTTAAATTATTTCTGGGATTATCATCATTATTGTTATATATAGTAATCTGAATCTTTTTGGGGATACTCCTCTCTCCAGCTATAGTTTCTTAATGGGGGGTTCTGTGTCAGGACCGCACTCTATGCCTTAGTCCCACAACCTGGTTACTTGCAGTGCTTCATCTCCTAGATTTGCTGCTGCTGCTGTTTGTTCTTCATTCTCAAAGAGGAAAATGACATCATGCAGGTGATGCCATGACAAGCAAGTAAACTGGATTTAAATGAGGGAATGCAAAGTCATCAGCCCTCACTTTCTCCTCTGGAGCCATTTGGGTCCAACGAGTTGGCCCAGAATGCAGTGGGAGACCTTGGCCTTTTTTCAAGCTAAAGTTTTCAATAGGTCTCAGTTCAACTGAGGCAATACATATTTAGTGATTAAAGCTTAATAAGAAATGAGGCAAAGAGTGGCCTCTTAAAAAAAATCAGGAGTAGCTACGTGGTGCAGTGAATAGAGCACTGGCCCTAGAGTCAGGAGGACCTGAGTTCAAATGCAGCCTCAGACACTTAACACTTAATAGTCACGTGACCTTGTGCAATTGCCCTGCCTTCCCCCCTCCAAAAATTTTGAAAAAAAAAAGTTTTCAGTTGTTGGTGTCAATTTGTCAAGAAGATGGTTGAGACTGTCAACTCCTTTCTGTATGTAGTCAGCTCTGTTTGATGATTGTCATTTTAGTGTTCCCTGTTATCTCTCAAGTAAGATCTGTCCCCAAATTCATTGCATATATTAAATGGCTCATATATTACTTAACTGGAAATCCATTTTGAATATGCTTTGACATAAACCAAAAGCCAACTGGGCCATATGAAACATTAGGACTGCTTTTGCTCATTCCAAAGTAAATCTGGAACAAATTCAACAATAATATAACAACAATCTTACCAAGGGGCATTATAAGATGGAATTCTAAATATTAAGACAACTCATTTGCTTCTATAAGTAATATATTCCTTTCAGGGCTCGTATACGTATGCAGTTTAAGGATCAACAAGGAAGAGGAATCAAATATGAGTTCATATCTCTGCCATCCTCCTAGCTGAGAGTATAATGAAAATACATATAATTTAATAGCAAGAAATAATAGAAATCAGAATATTAAATTAAATGTCATTGTCCACAGTCCAAAAATGGTGAATTAAAATAGTCTATATGACCAAAATTTAAAATCTGTGCCATTTCTATTCTTGTTATAAAGGAGCCATTTAATCTCTTTTAAACAAATTCTAGATAAAGAATGATAAATATAACAAAACAAAAAGTAAAAATGCAAAGTCCATATGAATGTTTAAATACTTCATTTAAGACAGGCACACACACACACACATACACACACACACACACACACACAAAGAGGATGGGATAAGATCATAACATATCCAAAGGTCTTAGGCTTTAATGGCCCATTTTAGCAAATCTCAAGGAAGGGTGTAAGCCAAATACAAGCAGTTTTCTTAATCTTACAGGAATCATAGTTCATTTCTTGGAGTACCACCAAGAAGTGTTCCCTCCAAGAGGATGTTCTGATCTGTTATTGTTATCTAGGCAGACCATCGGTGCTCGCATCTCCCCAAGAAAGCAAAGACGCTTGTGGATTTTATGTCAGTGAACAAAAGTAGCCAATCAGTGCTCTCTGATGCACTTGTAATTTCTTTTAAATGTCACAGGATCCAAGAATAGGATTAATCCAATACATTTTGAGTTCCACCAGTAACAAAATGTGATGATAAAATTCCCTAAATGTAATCATTATTAGTCCAAGTTAAAATCATTAGCTAGGTCACAGGAAAAATAAATTTACTGCAGACTAAATTTACTCCGTAAATTTACTACTACAGAGTCACTGTACCTATCTATATATGCTTATATCTATATACATGTGTGTGTGTGTGTGTGTGTGTGGTCTATGGAGGCTACAGTAGGTATAGAATGAAGTAGTCCATTATGTAAGGAATAAATATATAAGTGAAATGCTCTAATCTGTTTATGGATTACCAATTATGTTCTAAATTCAAATCACAATTTTTAGTTTTACCTTCAGGTAAAAATCTTAAGGTATAGTATCTTATCTTTCTTACGCAGTTTAACACTAGCAAGAAGTAACTATCATGAACTTATAATTTTATTTTACTTCAATGGATCCATAATGAAACTAATAGGGGTATCCTTTCCAAAGAAGCAGCTAGATCGCTCAGTACATAGAATGCTGGGCTTGGAGTCAGGAAGATGCGAGCTCAATGCCTGTCTCAGACACTTACTAGCTATGTGACTCTGGGCAAGTCATCTAACCTCTATTAGGCAACAGAGGTTTGACTTAATCCAACTGGAGATGATAAATCACTATAGTATCTTTGCCAAGAAAATCCCATGGATAGCACTTGTGTACTATGGTTGAAGAGGTCACCAAGAGTCAGACACGACCGACTGAAGAACTCTTTCAAAAAGGGCATACTACAATCCATCCATGCCTTCTTAGCCTATGTGTCTATTGTCCACTAAATCTTCTACAGCTGTATCAATTAACATGGAGACCTTCCTTTTAGATCTTGGGACATAACATGCATGCCAACATTGGGGCTATTTATTTGTTATACATTGCTATTACTACATGACCGTCTGATCCATGAATATATGTGTAGATTTGAATATATGTATATATATGAAGATTATTTTTATGAATATATATGTGACTATCCCTTTGATGATACCTCTCATAATATTTCTGGTATACAAGTCATTGCTGGTTCTCAGCCATATAGCATCACTGGAAGAATACTGGTTTTAAATATGATAGTTTTGTTCTAGATTCATAAAATCTCAAAGCTGGAAGGGACTTGAGAGTTTATATAATCCAACTCACAACTGAACAAGAATTCACTCTATAATATAACATCCCTTAGCTTGAAGACCTCCAGTAAGGAGGAATCCCATGACTCCTAGAAGCAGTCTATTCTGTTTGTTGATACCTCTAATTTTTAGGAAGTATTTCCTTAAATCAAGCCTAAGTTTTTCTGTAGGAGGTTGATTAGGGGATGATGCATTTATTGGGAAGTGAATCTTTAGGACTTCAATTGTACCTCCCTATAAAGTGCTATGGATATAACTATTTGATTCATTTTAAATTCAGAGTAGATGGATTAAGAATTAATTTGTTGGATAGGACTATGGAGGGAAAACTGTTGGGGGAAGGGCCACTACTGTGTTGGCACAACAAAAAAGTAGGTCAGTTGCAGTCAGTCTTTTGCTCTTATCTTCATTTTTTTTTTTTTTAAAACAGCAGGCCTAAGAGAGCAATAGAACTATGAACTGAAGTGGGTTGTTTAGGAGATGCTATCAGTCCTTTATGTGTTTCTGTATTTTCAAAGGGGGCAGGCCACTAAAAAATGTTCCGTACATGATACTGTTGCTTTGGATGGTGACCAATTTACTCACATGTTTCAAGTCCCAGATGAGCTATAGTGAACTTATTTTCTGAGATTTCCTTGAGCCGACTTTAGGTTGAGAGGGAAATGCTGCAAAGAAAGACTAATATGAAGGGAAGCCCCCAAGACTAACTATGTCCATGTAAGCCTAGTGTTTGGCATATTGGACCATGGATTACATGATTCCCCCACTGTTTTTAATTCTGCCCTCTGGGGCAGAACAAATTTAATCCTTCTTTCACATGACAGCCATTCAAATATTGCTTTTGTCATTCTAAATTGTTTCATACAAATCTTCCCACATTTGTAGTCTTCGTTTTCATTTTCATAATTTCTTATAGTGAAATAATTTTTCATTACATTCATGTACCACATTTTATTTAGCCACTCCCCAATCAGCAGGCATGTAGTTTGTTTTCAGGTTTTTTTTCTATTATAAATAATGTCATAATGTTTTCTGTTCCTGTAAGTCTTACTTTCTCATCACCCATAGTACCCTACTCCTAAGGGTGTAAATTCAAAATAAGATCACTGGGTCAAAAATATGAATGTTTTTGGGCTGACTGTATAATTCCACACTGCTTTTGAAAACGGTTTTCACAAATACTCATTACCATTAAATTTTATCATCTTTTATCATCTCAGTCAGATGAATGGGTATAAGATACTACATAGAATTGTTTTAACTTATATTTCTCTAACTGTTCTAATGTAAGTAATAATCACAACAGCTAACATTTTACAGTGTTTTGAGGTTTACAATGTGTTTTACATTTATCATCTCAACTGAAAGTTGAGTGACGTGTGTAGAGTAACATAACTGGTAAAAGTCTACAGTAGGATTTCGATTCTGGTCTCCCTGACTTCAAATTCAATGCTCTATCCACTAAAACATCTAGTTGTCTATTATTAATTATCATTATCAGTAATGCTGATAATAATTACAATTGCCTTCTGGAATAATTTCTGTCCCAAATTATAAACCTTTTAAAACAGTTACTAATTCATCCTTTTGTCCTACTATTTTATTTACAATATTAAGTAGATGATCATTATGTCCCTTTAAGAACTATATACTTATATTCACTGAACACTGATTTACTGAAAAAATAGTTTTTTCTTATAAACTTGTGTAAATTCCATATAGATTTTTTCATATCTTTTTTCCTGAGGTTTTTAATACAAAATTGTTTCTTTATGTTTATACATTTTATTATTACTTTGGAAGCAATGTTTTTCACTGCATAAAAATAATTTGTTATCTTTTATAATTTCTTCCACACTGAAGAGATTTAGAAGTAATCTGACAAGGAAATTAATAAAGCAAATATCAACTGAAAAATATCAGCTGAAAAAAAATTGGCTGCCTGAGGTACTTTTCAAGATGGCAAACTGAAGTTGCAAAAGAACAAGCTGACTTCAAGGTAATTGTTGCTCTGGCAGGCAATCACACCCTGTTATTCCCCCATGATCATACTAAAACAGATTCCCAGAGCATAGCCACAGCAAATTATTTTCTTGCTAAAGAAAAGAACCCAGAGTAAATGTATCATGGAGACTATTTCAGTACTAATCAAGGAACACACATTCTGAATAGGTCAGGGTCAAAAACTATGCTAGGAAGCAAAGTCAGTGTGGCTCTATGCAGCTAAGACACTTGAAAGCAATAAACAATTTCCAATTCTCTCTCTTACTCCTTTACAGCATAGATACAACACATAGTATCCCTATATTCTTTGTCCAAGATATACATACTGATAGGCTAGCTTAATGGGGTGTCCAGTCATCTATGTATATAGTCTGGACAACAAGCATTTTCCCTGTGTAAAGTGTTAGGCCAGATTCTTTTGAGTGCCTGTTGATCTCATTCAGGATACTATTCCTAGTATTCTAAGGAAATACTGTGCTGACGAAATCAGCACAATAGCAGCTGGAGGAGATTAACTTCAGACAGAATGAATGCTTCTTTCATTTGGATTCTGTGATGGACATCCTCCATAACATAGGCAAATACTTTTGGCAAATATTCATCTTCCTATTTTATGCCTTCCTTGATATGGATAATCAGAGGATTGCCAAAAAAATTATTTTTCTTCTTTTATTTATCAAGGAATTTTGATGTCACAAGAGACACCTTTTTAGAGGAGAACACTTAAAGGTATATTTTGCTCAGTATCAATTTTTATGATCAGAAAAGAACAAAAGCAGTAGTATCTTTTATTTTCTGTACCTTTCAACTGTGTAACTATAAATTTGAGGCCTGCTGTATTTTGTATAAGCTTTTCTATAGCTTCTCATAGTTTCATCAAGGATATCTGTGAGACATCTGTAGATCAGTCTCATAAAGATTTCATAGAGATGAGAAAGTAAGCATAACATAATTGTTATGTCATGAATTAATTATGAAATAATTATCTTTTTTCCAAAGTTTAACTGCAAAGAACATAGGTGAGAATAGCTGATTAAGGGTTCCTTTATTTTGCATCATCTTGATAAACATTATAAATGCATATTTTCTGTTTTACCAAAATTTATTACATGACATAAAATAGAAGAAAAACTTTTAAGTTACAAAGAATTTTAATTCTCAAAATATAACTCAGTAATTGGGGTTATTAATACCCAATATTAGTAATACAATTACCTTCTAACCAACTTGTGTTCCAAATTATATGCATTCCAAGACAGTTACTAATTCAGACTTCTGTCTCACTACTTTATGTACAGAATTAAAATTCCTCCAAGAAATGAAGTCCCACTGTTTGTTTTATCACTGATTTGTGCTATGATGAGTTACTCTGGGGACTCTTGTGTTCTTTAGTTTCAGTACCTTACAAAGGGCTATAATAATATTGCTTTGGGCTCTGAAAAATGTTGTATGGAATTGCTAAATTTCTAGATGTTTATGAAATCTTTTGAAATCATATGTCAAATGGTAATAATAATAATACAAGAAACTTGTGACAGAATGGTGGGCTCGCATAAATAGAGGGAAAAAATCCCACTAAATTTCCATTAAACTCTCATAATCTGATACAGCAGACTTAAGTTGAAGAATAAAAACTTTCTTCTTTTTCCTTACCAATATATGCTAAGAATAACCAGAATAACTTTGTTTAAATGAATTTAAAATATAACATGTCTTATAATATGCAGGTTAATCAACTTTGAGTTAATAGGAGCTGGATGAGTTGAACAGGACATTTAGACAAATGTTAGGTAAATGGGATGAACATTTATACATGCCTTCTTTTTAGAAAAATGTTTATCAGTATTTATTAGTTGGCAGATCTAACCATCGTTGTAAAGAAAGTTGTTTTAAAAACCTTTAAGATAAACTGAGTAGAGGTGAAAAATATTACTGTCATGGTGTAAAAACTGAGGCATAGGAAATCATTGAAGTATGAGCTAGAACAATAATTAGTGTACCTTAGGAATTTTTACTGAGGCTGTGTCTACAAACTTGAGTGAGATTTAAGGATATTATCAGGACAGTACAAATAAAAACTATATTTGTTTCTATTACTTGAATATTTTGGATCAGTTATTTCCCAAGCCTGAATTATCTGGACAACTGCCTTAACACTTCACTGTGATAAATACTGTCAAGGCTGAATGTCCTTAAGTTATTCTAACCTCTAGCCAGGGAGTAGGAAGTTGACAGAATCAAGGCACATCTGATATTCCTTTTATAATGTACCTTTTCCAAACACTTGCAAAATGTCCGATATTTCAGTCTAAAATGGATGAGAAAACAAACCTGTATCTGGCTACTTGCAATGAAAAATTTCATCTACCATCCATTATTGGGATATTGCAAATGTTGCTTTTTAAATGGGCCATGATCATTTATGGTTCCTAATTTCCAATTTCTTTAATAATATTAATATACTTGGATATATAGAGGGTATAGGATGAATTGAATGTGAAGGGATGATACTTTAAAAGGCAAAATTCTGAGGTGGGAGAGGACTAGAATGAGAGGAGACAGGGAAAGACAAAATGGGATTAATAATTCCATAGAGAAGAGGCAAGGGATAACTATTACAACTTTACTTTCAATTACTCTCATT
>JAQQSW010002604.1:0-14911 GCA_028646575.1 Pseudocheirus occidentalis
CCTGCTATCTGCAGGCCGAGGGCTCCGAAGCAGTCCAGTGGAAGCCGCTGCGGCTCTCACCCATTCCTGCTGCAACAGCCTCCTCCCGCTGCCTCCTTGCCCTGGGAGCAGTTTGGCCTGATCCGCTCTTCTCCTCCCCAGTTAGCAAAATCCTCTGACCTTTCTCTTAGCCTTTTTGTCTTCTGGCCTGATAGATGTGGTAACTGTGCCTCCAGTGCAGCAGATCTGCTCTCCTATAGCCACAGTTCCTGCCCGATGCCCCAGGGCCTGAGCCGGCTGGGTTTCAGCCGGGGGTCCCAGACTGCTGGGAAGAGCCCCGCCTGCTGCGCTGCCTGTAGCAACAGATGTGCTTACTGTCTTGTGGAGAGATTTGGAGCTTGAAAATCTGTTTAGCGTCCCATTTTATGAGTTTTTTAGCGTGTTTGTGTGGGAGCTGCGGTGCTTTACTGCTTCTATGCTGCCATCTTGGCTCTGCCCCCCCCTGCCCAGATTTCTTAAAACCAGAAAGTAAAGATAGAAGGAAATCACCAGTAACCTCCCAAAAGAAATTCTCAAATTAAACTTTTAGGGATATAAATATAAAATATTTAATTAATTAATTATTAAATAAAATATAAAAATAAAAAGTATATAAAATCTAGAACTTCTAGGTAAAAAAAAAAGCCACAAGCTGTTAGAAAGAAAGAATTTGGGTACCAAGGACTCATAGTCAGGGTCACACAAAATTTAACAGCCACCACTCAAAAGGAGTAGAGAGTTTGGAATCCAATATTCCACAAAGCAAAAGATATAAGATAATAAGCAAATGTAAGCAAAACTGAGAATAATCCTACTGGGGAAAAAATGACCTTTAATGATACAGAGAGCCTCCAAACGTTCCTACTGAAAAGACTAGAGATGCAAAGAAATTTTGAAATGAAAACAAAATCATCAAGAAAAGCACAAAACTGTAAATGTGTACAAGCAATCATAAACAAGGCTAAACTGTTTTGCATTCTAGTATTTCTTTTTTATTTTTTAATTAAGTCTATCTTTGTTATTGCATTGTCTGAGAGCATGATTATTATACCTGTCTTTTTTTTTTTACTCTACCTGAAGCCCAAAAGATTCTGCTGCAGTCTCTTATTTTAAATTGCGTGCACCTTTCTATTTAAAGTATGTTTCTTTAAAATAATATGACTGGCTTCTAATCTATTCTGATATTCCCTTCTATTTTCTGGGTGAGTCCATCTCATTCACATTCATGGTTATGATTATTAGTTGCATGTTTCCCTCCATTCTATTCCCTTTTTTTCTTTTCTTCTCTTTGTTCCTTACCTCTTCAAGAATTTGTTCACCTTAAGATGTTAATTGTCTTCCCTCTTTTCTTCTCCTTTAGTATTTTCCCTTCCCTGACTTGGTTCTCTTTTGAATGAAACCCATTTGTACCCAGCTGCACACGCAGGCACATACATGCATTATTCCTTCCTTTGACTAATTGAGTTGAGAGTGTAGTTAACATATTGCCTGTTCTCCTCCACCCCTTATTTCTTGATCTTCTACTTGTGTGTCGTCCTAAATACATGAGATGATTTTCTCCATCATTCCTCTACTCCACACACACCCCCTATCCCACGGTTTATTTCTTTTATCCTCCCTTTCCATTGTTCTTTTGTTGTAAGCAAAACATATCAAAATCACTCCTGCATCCTCTAATTAAACTCCTTCTGTGCTCCTGATGATAATAGAATTCTGAGATCAGAGTTAAAGCAAAGAATCCATTATCACCATTACTATTTAGAACAGTCCTATAGCTAGAAAAGTGCTACCTATAGAAAAGACAAGAAAAAGATACTGAGAGGATAAGTGTGAGCAAAGAGTAAACAAAACAATTTTTTGCAGATATTATGATAGTTTACTTAAGGAAGCCAAGAGTCAAATAAAACTCTTATAGAAACAATAACTTCAGCAAAGTTGCAGGATAAATTAAACTCATAAATCATTAGCATTTCTGCATATTAACAAATAATGCAATAGGAAGAAATACAAAAATAATCTCCATTTAAGATAGTTATAGGAAATATTAAATATTTGGTATTCTATCTGCCAAGACATCACAAGGACAGTATGAACATAATTATAAAATATTCTTTATAGAAATATAAATCTGCCTAATTGGAAATATTAATTACTATTAGGTAGGCTTAGCTAACATAATAAAAATGAAAGCACTATATAAAATAACTCATTATGTTTTATATCAAACTAACCAAAGGGGAGCTAGAAAAATCATAAAAAAATTCATCTAGGGAAACAAAAAGTTAAGAATCTCAAAGAAATTATTGGAGGAAAAAGAGGAAAGGAAGGAAGCCTTGCATTAACAGATTTCAAACTGTATTGTACAACTGTGATCATCAAAACAACTTGATGATCATTAAGAAATAAAGTTGATTTATACAGAAACATAGAAAAACAGTGTTCTAGTCTTTGAGATATCAGTTATTGGGGTAAAACCTCACTAATGAACAGAAACTATTGGGAAAACTGAAAAGCAAACTGGCAGAAACTAGGTATAGACAAACATCTCACACTGTATTCCATGCCAACCTCCAAATAAGTACAAAATTTCGATATAGAGTGACATCATATATACTTCGGAAGAGCAGGAAATAAATCACCTGCCAGATGTATGTAGAGTGGAAGAATTCCTGAGCAAATAAAAAAGGTGTGGAGGGGAAGGAATCTCAGGAGATGAAACCAACAATTTTGATTACATAAAATTAAAAAGTTTCTGAAAAATGAAACCAGTGCTAAAATTATAAGTGAGTAAATGGAGGTAGAGGAGGAAACTATATAGCAAGTTTATCTGATAAAGGTCTCACTTTCAAAATATATATGGAAGTGATTCAAATTTATAAGAATAAGAACTATTCCCCAATTCATAAATGGCTAAAAAAAAGAATATGGATAGGCAGTTTTCAGAGGAGGTAATTCAGATTTTCAAGAAATATTAAAAAATGCTCTAAAGCATTCATAGTTAGACAATTGAAGTAACTAAAATTCTATCTCATACCCACTATATTGGCAAAATTGATCCCCCAAATGAGTGCTGGAGTGCCTATGGATAAAGAGGTACATCAATGCACTGTTGGTAGAACTTTGAACTAGTCCAGACATTCTAAAAAGCAAGTAGGAGATATGCCCCAAAAGCTATCCAACTGTGTATATTCTTTCACCCGGTGATGCCACTATTATGTCAATAACTCAAAAAAAATCAAAGAAAAAGGAAAAAGACTCATGTACAGAAATATTTCCAGCAGCTCCTATTGTGGTGGCAAAGAACTGGAAGTTGAGGGAGTGCCTATCAATTAGGGAATGGTTGAATAAGTTGTGGCATATGACTGTGATGGAATACTATAGTGTTGTAAGAAATGATGAAGGGGGTAGTTTCAGAGAATTCTTGGAAGACTTCTATGAACTAATACAGAGTGAAATGAGCAGAGTTAGGAGAATATATGATAAAAAAATTAAAAAACAAACTACTTTGAAAAGCTTAGAAACTCTGATTGACAAAATGCTCAGTCACAATTCTAAAGGACTCATGATTAAACATGCTAGTCACCTCCTATGATGGACTCAGGGTACAGACTGAAATGTAAATATGTACATATGTGTAAGGGCCACTTTAAGCCTTGAATGACTAGAGGTCTGAACTCGGTCAGTGATTAGTGTGTCTTCACAAACAGAAAGACTGGAGGCAGGTCTAAGAGGCATCCTTGCGTTTGCCCCACCCCCGTGACCATACTTTCTGTTTGCAAAGCACTCCCTGTCTCCTGTCCCACAGGCATGGGCGTCTGAGGGGACTAAAGGTCACGGGTGGCATAGAGCATGTGCAAATAAGCGGAGGAGCACTCCCCCCTATCAGAATACTGTTACTGAGGCACATGATGAGGGGAAGAGGGACAGTCTATATAAAGGAGAAGAGCGCAGGAGAGTGCGGGACACAGCACACAAGGAGGCATGGCACACATGAGGATAGGGCACACAATGGGATAGAATAAAGAGACCTATACTACTCCACCAAGGTGTCTGACTAGTCTGTCTGTCTAATCCAGGAGTATCCCGAAGGGTCATGGAGGCGACTGTGTCGTTTAGGTGACTGAGACTGTCCACGTGTACTGAGGTAGGCTCAGACATATATGCACATACATAAGGGGGTGGATAGATAGATATGATGCAATGTGGGAATTTGTTTTAGTTGTCTATCATGTTTGTAACAAGGACTTTGTTTTTCTTGCTTTATCAATGAGTATGGGGAAAGACAGGAGGGAGAGAATGTGGACCTGAAAAAAATAAAAAAGAATTTTAAAAAATAAATGAAAATTTATGTGGTAAACATTATTCTCTACACCATTAAAACTGATAGCAAGCTTGCCCTTCCAGTGGGGGTGGGTGATGAGGGAGGAAGGGAAAGAATCTAGAATTCAAAGTTTTATATTCAAATGTTAAATATATATATATATATGTATATGTGTGTGTGTGAATACATATATAATAATGATTATTATTAACTATGTGCAACTGGGAATTAAGATATATAGTTACTGGGGTAGGGAGACCCATCCTGCTCTACCAGAAAGTCAGAAGGGCGATGGGGGAGAACATAGGAGAGAGCAGATTGGGGGAGTGGCTATACAGTGGGATCTCTGTTTTGGGGTGGTGGGTAGGGGAAAGATGGGGAGAAAATTTGTAACTCAAAATCTCATGGAAATGAGTGATGTGAACAAGAAAATAAATAAATTAGAAAGATTTTTTAAAAAGTGATAGCAAAACACAAAGCACAACTTACATATATTCCAGTAATATGTATTGAAGCAAATGAGTTATTGGAGAGATAACTAATAATTTCTAGCCCTCAAGGAGCTTGCATACTAATGAATTTTGCATACATAAGTGTAATCTTTGGGGTTACTACCTGTGCTCATATCTAATGAGGCAGATATTCAAAGATTCCAAGTTCATAGTAATTCTATTCTTGAAAGTGTAGCTGAAAAACTGATAAATGTCTTGTGATTATACTCCAAGTTAGAGAGTAAAAAGTCTCTAACTATGGACTGGGGCAGGTGGAATGTAGGATCCTAATCTTCAAGTTAAGTAAAATCAACAAGTATTTATTAAATGCTACTGTGTCCCAGGAATTATATTAAGCACTGAGGAAAAAGGCAAAAAAAAAATAGTCCCTGTTCTCAAGGAGCTCACTGTCTAAAGGGGAAAAATAGGAAAAGTTCTTTGTAAAACTAAGATAAATTCAGGATGAGTTGGAGATAATCTCAGGGGTTAACAACTAGCTATTAATAAGGAAATTGTCTCTTATTGAAGTTGAGATTTTGAGATTTTAAGGAAGCTAGGAAAAACAGGAAGTATAACAAAGAAGGGACAAAATTTCCATTTGTGGGGCCAGCTAGGAAAAATGAATGGAGCTTAGAAACGGAATGCCTTATGAGAAACTGTAATGAAGTCAATATAATTGGATCTTAAGTTAGGAAGGGAGTAAGGTGCAAGAAGACTGAAAAGGCATGATACGGTGAGGTTATGAAAGGCTTTAAGAGTCAACCAGAAAAGTTTATATTTGGTTCTAGAGAAAATAGGAATCCACTGGAGTTTATTGAAAGAGAGGGGGAAAGAATAAAACTAGAAAAGGCCATTCTCTCCTGTATGACTCTTAGTACTCATGCTAAGAAGAAAATGTGATACAGACAACCACCAGTGTTTATTAGAAATAGGATTAGACTATTGAAACTCATTTTTGAACAAAATAAAGGGACATGATCCGAATGGGTGCCAATCACACCTATTTGAAGTAAGGGGTCATGGGGTGGGGAGAAGAGTTAAGAATGCCAGTTCCTCTTGTGTTTTTTCTCACCCCCGCAGCCTCCTGAATGAGATCACTGAGTTGGGGGGTGGGGTGGGAAATAAAGGGGAGAGAAATAGGGAGAGAGAGAGAAAGAGAGAGAGAAACAGAGACAGAGGAGACAGAGAGACACAGAGAGAGAGAGACAGAGAGAGACAGAGAGAGACACAGACACAGAGACAGAGAGAGAGACACAGAGGAGAGAGAGACAAAGAGATGGACACAGAGAGAGAGAGAGAGAGAGAGAGAGAGAGAGAGAGAGAGAGAGAGAGAGAGAAGGAGGGAGGGAGAAAAAGAGAGAGGGGGAGGGAGAAAAAGAGAGAGGGGAAGAGAGAAAGGAGAAAGAAAGGGAGAGAGAGAGAAGGAAAGGAAGGAGGAAAAAAGAAAACAAACAAACAAACAAAAACAAGTCTTCTCCCCAAAACCAGTCTATTACTTCCCTCTTGTCTCTTTACTTTTCTCCTAAGGTTTCACTTAGAGAAGAATTTGAGGAAGGGAGTTGCAAATGTCTGCCACCAGCAGCTGTGATGATCATGCTACTACTCCACGGCGGCAAGAGGAGGAGGAGGAAGACCCACCATACTCTTCTCCTCTCCTCGTGATTTTTCTCCTCTTCTCAAGAGATCCCAAAAAACTCCAGCATGTGTGTGTGTGTGTGTGTGTGTGTGTGTGTGAGTGTGTGTGTGTGTGTGTGTGTGTGTGTTGGGGAATTATACCCATCAGTCCTGAACTTCTTTTCCCAAGCTGGAAAGAAATAGAACTCACAAGGCCTTGAGTAACTTTATTCCTTTAGCAGTGAGCTGGTGTAAGCTTTATCCAAGGGAGGTTACATAATTACAAACATACATATACAGATCAATAGATAGACAGACATATTGACACATATATAAAATGAATCAAAGGTAGTTTGGGGAGGAAGGTAGTAGCAGAAGCAGGGGAAGAAGGGCAATGGAAATATAGAGGAGGCTATATAGGTGGAAGACATTCTGTGACTATAGAAATAAAACTATTTGGCAATTCAATCAAATTGATGCCATAATGAGGCATTAAAATGGCATATACACATTTTAGTATGATATGGGGAAAATACTAGAGAAGGGATAAAAGTAGTGTTAAAGAATTGTAGGAAAGATATATTGCTTCTTGGAGGACTAAAAGGCTTCATGGAAGAAGTAACATTTGAGCAGGGATATGAAGAATGTCAAAAATGTCAACACCCAAGACTGAGGTTGGTAAGAGTAAGAAGGAAAAGCTGTTCTAAATGGAGGGAAGAGTAAAAGAAGTGTTGCTTTTGCCAGGACCAAGTGTGTAAAGAGGGCCGTAATGTGTATGAAATGGAGAAAATTGAGCTTCGTTAGACTACAGAGAGTCTCAAATGCAAAGAGTATTCAGGACTTTATTCAAGAGGCAATGGAAAGCTATGGAAGGTTTTAGAGCAGGAGAGTGCTATGATTAGAACTGTAATTTAGGAAGCTTAATCTGTCAATGAGAAGTAGACTATATTGGAGGCTGGAGAGTCTGGTGGCAAGACTTTCTGCAAAGTCTATTTTGATCTCACAATATAAAAGATTCAACAACTTAGAGTTGAAAGGGGCCTCAGAGACCGTTCATTTTAATTCTCTAATTTTACAAATGAGGAAAGTAAGACCCAGAGAGATGAATGCCTTGGCCAATATTACACAGGTAATGAATGGCAAAGTCTGATTCGTTTGGTGTTCTCCTTTTCCTTTCACTCTACATAATTTATCCCCAAACTGCATCTTTTGCAGCTCTCTGGATTCATAGAACCACTTTAGTTAACTGTGCTCTCTTTTCCCTCTTCTTCCTTCCCATCCACGCTTTTCTCCTCTCAGAAATAAACTTTTACCTCACCAACAGTAGTTTTGGGTTGAGCTAGTCCAATAATATTCTATGAGAGAAAGGCAGGATTTACAGAGAAGCATGAGATGCAAGGAGAGAAAAAAAAACTCAGTTCACACTGATTTCCAAATAAAGCCCTCTCATTTAATTGTTGCATAGACGCATCATGAGCGAGTAATCTGGGCAACAGACCAAGAAGAAAATGTTATAAAAATAGACAAGTCTAAAAACAGTCAAACAAATAGCCATCAATGCAGTTAAGAGTCAATTCCGTGGAAACCTCTGTCTTTTAATGCTTTTCCCATCCATACCATTGAGCCTCTGAATTTATAGCTTGCAATAAAAATCCAACTAAAGTACAATGTAAATGAAGAGGGTTTCCTGAATCCCCTACACTCATCCTGCTTCTGCAGCAGTATACAAAAGCCATATACCCCTACTGTTTCTAACAGAAAGTTGAGTCAGTCTAGTATTTTATCTCTGGCTTATAACAAGGGATCGGTTCCAGAGAGAACAAGTCTTTTTAATAACCTATAAGGCATCAGCCATTCACAAATCTAACCCCATTTTGGAACTTGCTACACCTACATTCTGTGCCACTTCTAGGGGCTAATAATAAGTTCCGTAGGTTTACTGCCTAATGTAAAAAGGAACATAGGAAACCATCCAGATTTTCATATGAAGTATTTGGTTTCAAATAGTTTCTGTGCACCATGACATGAGTTTGGCTGTCTATAGTTCCCTCTTTGGGATTGCTACAACTCCATTTATATCTCTCAAAGGATGTTCCAGTTACCACTACCCACAGGTATTTCTGAGTTTGGGGCATAGGCTTACTAAAATATATCAGCCTCTAAATCAGACCTTCTCCCTGAGTCAGCATGATGCCTCACAGAAAGATAATTCAATCCGGAGTCACAGGGCTTGACTTAAAATCTTTGATTCTTTCCCCTACTAGGTATTAGACCTTGGCTGAGTAACAAATTTAGTCTGGACCTCAGTTTCTCCATCTGCAAAATGATAGATTTGAGCTTGATTATCTCTTAGGTGTAGTTATAGATCCTATCTAATTAGAAAAATAAAAAACAATTTTGGGGGAGATGTGGATAGCTATCTGAAACATTTTGTATTGCTAACAAATACCCACTGGGTCAACTATTTGAAAGCATTACTTTTCAGGCAAAACTGGCATACCTAACCTCATATGATTCAATGAGAACTAGGTAATGGGAAGTCTATCTTTTGCTGTACTCCACATAAGGGGGAATTTGGAGGATGTTCCAAGCTCTCTATGGTCTTCAGAAATATGTTTATATCTTTTCTGCAGGTCATCCTCTTAAATAGAATGCCTATTAATAAATACAATTAAGTAATTACTATACAGCTTACATGTCTATGACTTCTGATGGATTTAACAAGGCTATCAAGAGCCAAAATCCTGGAATTCTCTAAGACAGTGGTTCTTAAGCTTCCTAATGCTGTGACTTTTTAATACTCTTATGTGGGTGTATCTGCTTGTCGGTGGACCCATCTGGAGATGGATAGAGGAGCGGTGTCTTGGTTCCTAAGACCATCAGAAATGTGTTTTCCAATGGTCTTGGGCAACCCCTGTGACCCTTCTAAAAGTGTTGTTCAACCCACAAAGGGGTAGTGACCCACAGGTTGATAATCACTGCTCTAAGACATTTTAAAATGCTTTAGTCAGCCTCTTAAATGGAAGACCTTTCATTCTCTGAGCTGTCTTCCTTTTCTGAGTTTTCAGGAGGAAGAGTAGATTATTCTTATTCTATAACAATTTTCAGTGTCTACAATGAAGTCTGCAATTTTTACTAAATGAATGGTCATTCATCACACAATAAATTCAACCAACCAAGTGTTGACTTAAATCATGACCAAGGTTACCTAGGTTTACTATGTTATAGGTCGGTGATTTCAACAAACCCATCAATGCTGTGCTTCTAGGAGATGGGGAAAAAAAGGTTTCTTTAATGAACTCCTTAATTTCCAATGATGTATGATACTATGCTCCTATGAAGTAAGTAATAAATACTGTTGTTTCCCAGAGGCCCTCTTTCCAACCCTGAGTTTTTTCCACCCTTTTCAGTTTGTCAGCCCAGTAGCATTTTGCCTTTTTAGGCCTTGTACCAAGGTGCTGCAAGCAAATCAATCTTGTTTTCTATGATGGCATTCTCAACCTGGTCACCATAAGACTGATAGTTAAAGTGATATGTCACTGGCAATTATGCTGAATGTATCTTGAATCCAAAGAGAATCAAGAATGCCCTTGGATGGCCATCTGGAGGCAGCTGGAGTTTCTTCTGGGGACAAGGAAGGCAGCAAATATCTGTGGCTGTGTCATGTTTCATTTATTCTTTTGAATAAGTTCAGGGCTTGTCAGCATTTTTTTATAACAGGCCTTTTTCCTCGGTGGTTTTTAAATCCAGATCAGACTATTCTTTCTGGGCTGATGCTTGGCAGATCTGAGATCTCCTCCCAAGAACAAATTTGAATGCCCTGGATTTTCTCTGTTTTTGGCCACAACCATAATTTATTTAAATACAGACTTTTGTATTTTGTATATTTCAATTGTCCCAATCTGTGGGATTCTAGTCCCTGTGTGTTCTTGCTCTGTTTTCAGTTTCTGCATGAATGTGTGTTTTGCAATTGGGTTTATCATACCTTAAAAATTGAACTCTGCTGGGAATCAGTGCTGGTTATACGCGACACTAAATACTTTAAGTTCATAAACAAGAATGGGTGGGGCACAATAAGGTCTTTAGGGAGGTATAATACTTGTTTATGGTTGTGTTCTTTACTTCTAAGGATAGGGATGGGGTCTCTGATGTCACTAGGATAGAGAACTCCAAATTTTGAGGAGATTCCTTCAACTTACTGTCTTTGAGAATTGACTGAGGCACTGAGTGGGTCAATGGCTTACTCAGGATTACACAGGAAAGAAGTCAGAGAGAGAACTTTAATAAGGGTTTCCAGGTTCTAAGGGTAGCTGATCCATTACAATATGCTGTTGTTCTTTGGAGAAATACCTCAACTTGCTTTTTTTTGCACTAGTTTCTATCACATTTTAAAAAGATTTGCCAAAGGTAGCTAGTTTTGTTTTGTTTTTTTCCTTGTAAAGGGGTCGATGTCATAGAACATGACTGAAACAGAGGTATGTAGGCGCCCTCTTAAAATATAATTATGTTTCATAGACTTTCTGAGTGGGAAGGGACCTTATCTAGTGTAGCCTGTACTCCAAGCATAAATTTCTCCAACATAACCAATATACAATATTCATTTTCTACTTGAAGTTAGTGACAGGAAGCATAATGCCACTAGAGGCAGCTATCTTTGGGCAGTTCTAAATGCTCAGAAGTTTTTCTTATAATGAACTGAAATCTACATCCTTGTAAGTTCCAGATTCTGGGTCAAACAGACCAAGTCTAAGTACTCTTTCATATGATACCCTTTAAGTATTGAGATGGCGATTGTATCTCTCAACCCCTCCATACCTAGTCTTTTCTTCTCCAAGTTCAGCTTCTCCAGATATTTTAACTAATCCTTCTACAAAATGATTTTGAGTTATTTTACCATTATGATTGCTTTGCTTTGGATAAACTCTAGCTGGTTAGTGGTCCTTCTAAATGTGGTGACCATAAGTGCACATGATATCCTGGCCCAGATCCCAGACATTGTACATGTACAATGAGATGTTCTGAACCAGGACGAGTGGGAACCTTTATTTCCAAAGGAAAAAAACGTGAATTTCACTCTGTTGAGGAGCCAAGTGAGTCTCCTTCCCTTCTCCTGCCCCATCCCATAGCACTGATGTGGCTCAGGACAGGGGAGCCAGAAAGAAGATGATGCATCCCCCTGTACCATCCACTCTCCTGTGGGCGTGTCAGACCCTACTCCCACCCGAGGCAGCATGGCAGCAACATAGGGAACACTTGGGACCCTGTCCCAGAGACCCCATCCTAGAAAGTGGGAAGGACATCTGCCTTCCCCCCCTCAACAAAAACAAAACACTTTCTTCCAGCACATCCCAACTTTATATTTTAAAAGTATATATAACCACAGACTCCTTCTGATCTTCCCTATTTTTCTATGAAGAACATTGCCTTATACTCCAGATAATGAACACTGTGTAATGTGTGTGCTTTTTAATAATTTTATTTAATTGCTTCCTTCTTCCTTTCCTTATCTTAGCCCTTTCTCCATTCCTCTTTTTCAGTTTGGGTTTGGGGTTTTGGTTTTTGGACAATGATGAATGGAAAACCTTTTTTTTCCCTCTCCATAAATTTTTCAGTTCTAAATAACGTAAAAATTCAGTCTGAATCTGGAATCTGATTTTTTTTAAAGAACCTTCACACACAAACATATTGTCCCTCTCCCCTTTCTCCTTTTATGTCTCATCCCATACCCCCACTCAGATCCCATTTGTGTATAGTATATATTGTATAATAGACAATATTGTGGCTACTACATGTTGAAAAACATATTGCTTGCTATTTTTGAGGCTTTTAAATAAAAACAAAAATCCACTTTATCTTTAGTAGTAACTGCTTGAGGTATGTTTTTGAATTAAGTGACAGATTTGTTATCCTTTATTAACAACATACTTTGTTGGTCAGCACAGAGCTAACACAGAATTTTTGCTTGCTAATAAATTAAGTTGCCTGAGGCCAAAAAATAACTGCACATGATAGGTTAGATGTGATATTGACTAGTTTGAGAACTTCCTGGGGCTGAGAGGGAAAGAGAAAAACAATATTAGTTCTCCCTATCTTTTCTAATGGAAGAAATATCTGCAGTGCTGTAAATACACATGTGTTATAAGGGGAAGGATTAGGAGAATAAAGAAGCAGATTTGGGACTAGTATAATAGTCTGATGTCTTGGGGAATAACCCAGAAGCTACAGGCACAGTATTGTGCAGGAAGGGATGATTATGGCTGGGTTTTATGTTTGTATTTTTGTTGTTGTGATTGTTGTTTGGTTGTTTTCAGTCTCATCTGATTCTTCGTGATCCCACTTGGGGTTTTCTCGACAAAGATACTGGAGTGGTTTGCCATTTCATTCTTGAGTTCATTTGACAGATGAGGAAACCAAGGCAAACAGTGTTAAAGGACTTGCCCAGAGTAACACAGCTAGTAAGTGTCTGAGGTCAGATTTGAACTAGGAAGAGGAGTCTTCTTGACTCCAGGCCCAGCACTCTATCCATTGAGCCACTTAGTTGCCCCATATTTGTATTTAACTGAGTACAAAGTAACAAAATCAGTAAACTTGGCCATGATGATGGGACAATGGTAGTAATATTAGTGATTAAAAGCAACATCCATGTAGCACTTACTCTGCATTGTACTAGGTATTTTACAATGATAATCATTGACAGTTTATTTATATTCACAATTATCTCATATGAATGAAAACAGAAAATGTAAACTGGGATAGGGTTAAAGCAAGATTGGGTCCCAAAGCCTTCCTCTAACACTACCTGCCTCATAGATATTTTCCATCCATATCCTACTATCTTTTGTTACTCCAACTCCTTTAGTTTTATGTTGAGCTTCTCATTATTCCCTTGATATATTCTTTCTGAAAAGATTATTGACCAGAGTGATGACCATAAGAAGACTGCCAACCTCAAGTCTGAAAAATTTTGGGAGACTCTCTGCAGCATCTTAAGAAGATAGCCTTCATCCTGATTGGGCTTCTCAGGTGGGCCTATGACCATGAAATATCAGACCTCTATTTGGAAGTAGAAGGGATTTAGAAGAAGAAATGGCTATCATAGGATGGGATGATTTACCTTATTCCTCCCTAGCAAGAGAGTGGACTAAAATACAGTACTCTATGAAAAGTAGGAACTAAAGTTAAAGAAGGGAAAACGTTGAGATTTAGAAACATTGGCAAAGAATACCAATGAAGCCAGGGAGAGAAATGGATGCAGTGTGTAGAAAGGGATGGGTTTTTGCTAACAGGTTACCACATTATATATAAGAGCAGAGACATATCTCGCTGAAGACAGCTTCACACGAGGGGCTCATCAAGGCAGGCCAAGAGCCGAGGCCAGACCAGCCTGAAACTGAAATGCATCCAGGCCCCAGGTGGTCGGGAGGAGCCAAGCCAAGTGGCAGCCAGTCTACAAGAGAAAAGATCTACAGCACCTCGAGCAATCTCAACATCTATCAAGGCATGAAAAATAAGGATTACAGAAAGGCAGCTCAGCAGGAGGGGCTCATCCCAGCAGGCTGGGAGCCAAGACCAACCCAGCCTGAAACCAAAAACCTTGGTCAGGCCCCAAGGCGGTAGGGAGGAGGCGAGCATCCCAAGCCACAGCATGAGTCTATTTCAGAGAAGATCTACAGCACCTGAAGCAATCTTCACATCTATTAAGCCAGGGTTAGAGAAGGTCAGTGAAAGTGAAACTTTGAAGCTAAATTCGGGGGAGGAAATGCGGTCTGGCCAATCTGCCCCCAGGGAAAGGAAACAGTAGAAAACAGGATCTGCTGTTACCAGTGGCTGCCCCACTGGGCTACTTCAGAGTCCCTGGCCTGGGGATGCTGAAGGGGGGCTGACTCAATTGATCAGGGCCAAGTGCTCTTACTTTGAGTGGCTGGGATCCAGATTGTGGTCTTGGGTGGTGGTCCTTGGGTGCACTCTCAGCAAGCCAAAGCTGGGGGGAGGGAACTGCAACACCCCCCTAATAGCTCCGGCAGCTGGGAAAACCCCAGCAATTTGGAACAGAGCTTTCCCCCCCTGGAAGCAGAATTCCACAAAGCTAAAACAATCAATCAATTCATTGACTGGCCAACATGAGGAAAAGGCAGCAAAATAAGAAGAGCAATAAAACTCTAGAATCCTTTTTTGTGGACAAAAGGGATCAAAGTATGGAATGGGAGGAAGACAACACAGTCAGAGCTCCCACACCAAATGCTTCCAAGACACTTGAAGAATGCCTAGAAACTATAGATCAACTGAAAAAGGACTTGGAAAAGAAATAAGGGAAGTGGAGGAAAAATTGGGAAGAGAAATGAGAATGATGTGAGAAAATCATGAAAAGAGAGTCAACAACCTGACTGAAGAAAACAACATTTTAAAAAATAGATGAATTCAAATGGCAAAAGAGGCCCAGAAAGCCAATGAGGAGAAGAATGCCTTA
>JAQQSW010002605.1:0-14911 GCA_028646575.1 Pseudocheirus occidentalis
AAAAGCAAAAAAAAAAAAAATTTGTAACAATGAAAATACATCCTGCATATCAGATAGATTCATAACAGTAGCAAAATTACAGTTATGCAGTAGCAACAAAAATAATTTTATGGTTGGGGGTCACTACAACATAAGGAACTGTATTAAAGGGTCGCTGCATCAGGAAGGTTGAGGACCACGGAAGAGCAAAAGAACTGAGGTTCAGGCCAAAAATATCATAGCCCACAAAGTTAAGTATAAACTTGAATGAAAACAAAATGGACGTTTGTCAGACTTCCAGGACTTTGTTTTAAAAAACAACAACAACCCCAAAACCTTAATTTAATAGAACATTTGGTATACAAGAACCAAGAGAGACATAAGATATATACCAAAGACTGGTTACAAGGGATTCAATAAAAAAGACCGACCATTTACCTTTTATGTATGTAAAATTTAAAAATGTATGTGTAAGATTATCATTAGCAACTGAGTAGTTCTGAGTATGATGTGACTTAAGAAAAACCATCTAGATACAGTTAAAAAAAAAGTAACTCTTTTTTTTGCTTTTTTTTTTGGAGGAAGAAGGCAGGGCAATTGGGGTTAAGTGACTTGCCCAAGGTCACATGGCTACTAAGTGTTAAGTGTCTGAGGTCGAATTTGAACTCAGGTCCTCATGACTCCAGGGCTTGTGCTCTATTCACCTGCGCTACCTAGCAGCCCCAAGAGTATTTTATACAAATGAGGTGCAAGAGGAAGAACCAACACAGAGAAATTAGATGGGGGAGGAGGGCTGGTAGTTCTGGTAACCGACTTTTATGCGGAATGGGTTCAAGAGGGAGAAATACATATCTATCTAGAAAAGCATAAAAGTCTTCTAAATTCAGAAGAAATAAAATAAGGGGTTAGGGATGGGGGAGAGGATAAGGAAGGGATCTCTGGGGAAGGTGAGGGAATAGGTTAAGAGGGGATACAGAAGGGTGTTAAGATCAATGAGACCAGTAGGATAAGGGAAGGATCTTGAGACGCAATGGTGAGAAAACAGGCTAAAGGGGGTTGTAGAAGGGTGTTTAGATTTATGGGGATGGGAAGATAGGGGAGGGATTTTTGGAGGGGGGTAGGTTAAGTAATAGGAAGGCAAGGTAGTAGGTAGAAGTAAACCAGAGAAGTCAGGAGGAACAGGATATAAGATACACATAAACATAAAAACGAAGATCAGGTATAGAATTTGTTTGGGAAAGTATATGTCTATATATGTATGTATGTATGTATGTGTATATGTATATATCCACATCTATATATAAATATATCCACACTTAATTGCAGTTTTTTGAGGGGGAAGGAAGGGGATAAAAAAAGAGAGAGTTTATGAAGTAGAGAGAAAAGGAATGTATAAGCATGTGGAAGTTAGTGCAGAGGCACAGACAGGAGATACCGTATACTAAGCGCTGGGGATACATAAAAGGGCCCAAAGACATTCCCTGACTTCAAGGAACTTATACTCTAATGGAGATTATTATACATAAATGTAAATATTATTGTGCTGTCACATGAACTTGAGCTGAACCCAAGAACAATCTATACAGTAACAACACTATAAAGAGAAAAAACTTTGAATGATGCATGATACTACCTCCTGATAAAAGGAATTACCTGATGAACTCACAATTCAGAATGAAACATAGTTTTGGACAAGGCCAATGTGGAAATTTATTTTGCTTGACTATGTATATTTGTTACAATGGATTTGTTTTCCTACTTATTTAATAGGGATAGATGAGAGAAAATAAATGCTTGTTAACTAAAAGTTTAATGCAAAAATAAAATCATTCCTAAAACCGATGAGGGTTTTATAAAGGCAATTCACAGCAATCCCTTGTTGCCAACTGCTGAGTGAGCTGGACTCCTTGTTGGGCAAGTTAAGCCTGAGACTCATCTCAAGAGACTAAGAGATAGAGACTGCCAGTCAAAGGCTGCCTGACCCAGGCAATGGTTCAGAAACAGACATTTCAAGTGAAAAAGACTCTCTGTACTGTACCCCCAAACCAAGTTCAAATGATGGTAGAGGAAGGAACCCAGGTGGAATAGCTTTTACGCACAGTAATTTTAGTCAAAGTCTCCTAGTATACAGACACACCCTTCAGAACATAGCACCACTGCTAGCTAACATGGCTACTCTATCAGCAATGTTTTAGGTGAACGTGACCATAATGCTGATGATGAAGACCGTGATTATAAATACATTCAACCAATACAGGTATAGGGACACATAGGTCAACAGGTCACTGGAGATGAAAGACTTTCCGACTAGGAATCTGACTAAATTATAATGTCATAAGTAAACCTAGTGAAATTGTGACACATATAGCCAAATAACTATACTAACGTTTAGCTATTTAATATGTGCCTTGAGTTCACTGAAGCAAATTTAAATATGCTTGTTTTATTATTTTCTTTTTATGCTTCTTTGTTTGTATTGACATTATGTGTTCGTACTAGGATTATGCCTGTATTGTAGTAGGATTCATTTGTTAATTGTTTCGTTTTGCTGTTAGCTATATATGTGAAACAACATATTTTGCTATTTCAAAGGCCTACTGATAACTACTTTATGTTTGCTGTTATATATATTTGCTTTCATTCTGAAATAAAATAATGATGTGATTATGTGTACATCATGTATTCTTCAAGTTATGCAGACTCTATAGACAGCAATGCAGCCTGAAAACTGACGCACTGAGCTTTTGTCTGTGTTGTTGATGCCTATTTGCTGTGAAGGACTGTCTAAAGTTAAAGATTACGTGGGATGCTCAGTTAATAATCTTTGTTCTGTGAAGGTAAGACAGCCACCAGATCTGGACAAACTAAATGCTAGGATGTTAAAAGAAATGATAGATGTGATTGCGGCATTACTGTGTTAACAATTTATAAAAGATGCTGAAAGACACAAAAGGGTCATGTCACAGGTACAGAGAGAAGCAAAAATTCTTTTAATTTCCAAAACATGTGGGAGGGTGAAATCCACAAACTACAGGCCCCTGAGCTTAAGTTTCATTCCAGAAATTAAAAATTCACAATATATTACTAAAGAGATTGTTTGTGAGCACTCAGAAAAGAGTGATCATTAAAAATCAGCATCGCTTCATCAAGGAAAGATCATGCCTCACAACCTCATTTCCTCTTCTGACAGGATAAACAGAATGGTGGATAAGTAGAATGCTATATTTAAACTTGACAAAATTCTTCATGTTGTTCATTCATATAGATGAACAAGATAAAGATGGAGATCAGACAAAATACTAGATCTTAGCTGGAAGAGGAGAAAAAAGGTAATTTATGAGTTGATGTCAACTTAGAGACTGTCATTTATCACTACCTTGAATTAATTAATAAATCAACAAGAAAAAAAAAAGAAATCAACAAGCAATTTATTAAATACTTACGATGTACCAGGCATTGCTCTAGGTACTAGAGATACAAAAGACAAATGTGAAACAGTCCTTGTCCTCAAAAAGCTATTGGGAAAATAGCACTATGGAGAGGTGTATGTGTGTGTGCGCGCGCGCGCACGCATATGTAAAAAATGAAAAATATATACAAAATAAAGTAATTGAGGAAGGCACTTGCAGCTGGGAGGAATTAGAAAAGGTCAAATGGAGGAGGTGGCATTTGAGGTGAGCTTTGAAAGAAGCTTAGGGTTATGAGTCTAAAGAAAGAATAAAGTGAATTCTACACATGGGAGTCAGCTCACGCAAAGGCACAGTGATAGAATGTTTTCTATGAGTATGTAAGATCTTCATCTGGAAGGACATCAGAGGCCCCCTACTCCAACATCCACATTTTACAAAGAGGAACTTAGGGCCAACATATCTTATCTGATATGTTCACACAGATAATAAACATCAGAAGCAGTATAGGCCAGTTTAAATGATGCAAAGTCAATGGACACCACAATTTTGTGGTTCCTTTGCAGAGATTTCCTAAGGCTAATATTTTTTAAGAAATATCACCCACACAGACTAGGTTATTTCAGGTTCTCAAAGTCAATAGACATTTTCAAGTGATTCTGTAGCTCTTTAAACAAAGGCAGCTGATTCAAAATGAATCTCTCTGCATAACTAAAACCACAACATCTTTTGGAAATGACAAATTATGGGGCTCACTTCACTTAAGAGTTTTAACCCCGATAAGAGTGACTGAAAATTAATTTTGTGTTATTTTAATACAAATTCCTTTATTCCTGTTTTCATAAACATCACAACCCAGAATTCTGTGGTGGCAACAAACTATGTGTTTCCTCCAGTCAATCTCAAAGAGTTACAGATAAAGGTATTCAGGTGTTATGTTTTGTTACTCTCCTCATTTAACTTTTATTTATGTCCTTGATTAGAGTCCAGGACTCAGGCAAAACCACAGATAGATGCAAGGGCATCTCAAATTCAATTTTAAAATCTAATAATTAGTTTTTCCAGCTAAAATGGTTAACTGTAGTCAATTTCAATTAACACAATAATTATCAGTAGCTGAATCTAACTTCTATCTACTTGACCAACTATTTCAAATGAAATCTATTTCATAAAATGAGTGGGAAGGCATCAAAAGATTCCTACCATGAAAAAGTGTATTTTTCATTTTTTTTTAAATTTAGTATATAATGGAATTTTTCTCTATTGTATTATTCAACAGTAGACACTGCTACTTTCCTTTATGAATGGTGTTAACATATCATAAATTACAACTTATCAGATGAGTATTTCTTCTTTTCCAGGTAAAACTTCCCGTTGCTTTCCAAACACGGAAATTGAGAAAACATAACCATGAATGTGTTCGAGTTCCCTTCAGTACTGTCTGCTCTCCTCCAGGTTTGCACCAGAATACGTGAAAAGGCCGCTAGGTGGCGCAGTAGGCTGTTGGACCTGGAGTCAGGAAGACTTACCTTCCTGAGTTCAAATCTAACCTAAGACACCTACGAGGTAGCTGTGTGACCCTGGGCAAGTCACTTGACCCTATTTCCTCATCTGTAACATAAACTGGAGTAGAAAATGGCAAACCATTGGAAAAGAAAACCCTAAATGGGGTCACGACAAGTCGGACAAGCCTGAAATAACTGAAAGACAAGACTATTTGAGAATCATTATTCTCTCACAAATTAGGGATAGATTTCTCGACAAATTAACATCCAGCAGGATTCCCATACCAACCACGCTGCCACAAACAATACAGGGATGGCCTGCAGCAGTGAAATCCATCACTCTTCTGGTACAAGGCCAGTTGTGGGTGTCACGCACCTCCCCTCCCTAAAGGCCTAGTCTTCTTCCAGCCCGACGGTACAAGCCCCCACTCACCCCGGCGTAATACACTTTATTGGCTCTCTTGATCTTGATGTCCAGGACAGTCCCCATCGTGAGGCAGCAGAAGCAATGGGGGGGGGGGCACTTCCTACTCCTGCAGCCTCCTCTACTTACTCTTCTTCTTCCCAGCAGCCATGGAGTCACGTGACAGCACCTCGGGTCACGGGATAGATTCCACTACCCTTCCTCTTTCTCTCCCCCTTCTTCATGGCGTGTCTCTCAGCCTCCGGCCTGCACACGAAGCTGTGGTCCGCGCTGTGCGCGCGCTCCTCCTTGCCTCGCCGCAGAACAGGCCTCCGTCGGGTCCCGCTGGGGCAGGAAGCTGGAGAGCCAGGCGCGCGCTTCACCCGTCGCCATAGCAACGCGAGAATCCCAGACGCCGGAAATGGGGGGAGAAGGGCGGGCAGTCGAGGCAGCCCTGCCTTCCTAAGCTCTCTTCCGGGTTTAGAGAGGAAGGAGGCTGGAGGAACTAAGGGGACTTGGTTAAGAGGGGCGCCCTCTGGTGTGTGATGGGAGCACCGAGGACGACACCTGGCTCCCAATGTTTCAAATAGCTAGGGCTGTACTAAGTGCGGCTTCCCCACTCACCTCCTCCAGTTCCGCCCCGCCCTGCCCGTCTCAAACTGCGCGCGCAGCCCCGGGTTTCCTTCTTAAGGTTATGTACAAGTCGCTTTGTAACGCTATGCATAATTACTTACAAGATTCCTTCCAGGTTCACTTTATCCCTGACAAACTTTCTTACTACAATAGAAATTTACAGATTTATAAATTTGGACCACTTTAAAATCATCTTCTATGTATGCAAAATATGAGTCAAGTTACCTACATTATCAAATGGTGTATTATTCTAAAGTGTAAAAGGACAGATAAAAGTGACCTATTAACTTTTAAATAAACATTTAAGACAGCTAGGTAGTATAGTGGTCTGACTTAGAATCACAAAGATCTGAGTTCATATCTTAACTGGCTTACTTGAAATTCTAGCTATTATTACTTGTTACCATTATTATTATAATTACAGTGTTACCTTGACTTCCGAGTTTAATTCCTTCCGTAGAGCTCATAACTCAATTTGCTTGCATATCAAATCAATTAATTTCATTGAAATTAACTGAAATGCCATTAATCCAGCCCCCAAAATGCCACCCCAGTATTTTATGTGTTTTTAAATAATAAAAAGTACTTGTAAATATCAAATATTGTATAAAAACATAAAAGAGAATGTAAAGAAATAAACTGGTTTTATGAAGTGTATATTTACCTTGGATATCAGAGAACTTGGGTTAACAGAAGATACTGGCAAAGGTGGAGGGTGGAGGAGATAGATGGAGAATGTTATTTTGTGCTCTTTTGGGTGTCACTCGCTATACTCTTAACGCTACACTTTATCCCTGAACTTAATTGCTATAATATCTTTTCTTTACTTTTGCTTAACTTAATTTTCGTCACTGGTGAGGTAAACGTGGACTGAAGAGTGAGGGAGTGAGGCGGGGGATGCTGGGTGGGCCTTGGGTTCTGTTCACTGTGCCAACTGGTAGTGGCTGGCACCTCAAATTTTGGATCATAATTCAAAGCAAAAAAACAACCAAGTGACAACTCCTATCTCGGAAATCTTGGAAATTGGTACACTCCTATGTCAAGGTACCACTGTATTGAATGTTACTTTCTTAAGTAATTTTATTTGTATCTTAATGTATTCAAAAGCAAAGAAACCATCTTAATTAGTTATTAATCAAGCAGTCAATAAGGGTTAAAAAAAATAGGGAACAATTCCTGCATTCAAGGAGCTTACAGTAGACCAGCAAGTAGAAAAAAATATATATAAGCAAAATGTGTGATAATGGGAGAGACTGGCATTGTTGGAGGAGGGGGGATGTGGAGAACAGAAAGGTTGCAGGAAGGAAATGTAGGAGGTAATTCTTGAAGATGACCTTTAAAAGAGGCTTTTTGGTGTTGTTCAATAGTGTCTGACTTTGTGCTCCATTTGGGGTTTTCTTGGCAAAGATACTAGAGTGATTTACCGTTTCCTTCTCCTGCTCATTTTACAGATGAGGAACATCAAGGTTAAGTGACTTGTCCAGGGTCACACAGCTAGTAATTGAAGTCATGAAGATAAGTCTTTCTGATTCTAAGCCCAGTACTCTATCCATCTAGCGATCTTAAAGGAGGAAAGGGAATCTGAAAGGAGGAAATGAGGTGAAGTTCAGGAATGGGAGTACATTTGTGCAAAGAGATGGAGAAAGAACACTGTGTACGAGGTAAGGCAAACAACCCGCTGTGGAGTTTATAATTTCATTCACAGTAGAGTGAGTGAAGAGAAATGATATGTAAATAAGTCTGGAAAGGTAGACTGGAGCCATCTTGTAATCGGCCTTTAAACATCAAATTGAGGAGTTTGTAGTTGATCCTAGAGGTAAATATATAGCTACTGAAACTTTTCCAGCAGAGGTATGAAAACCTTAGACAGAAAAATTAGTATAATGACTGATACCAAATGTAATATTACCTGCCACTCCATTAAGTGATCCTAGTAATGTCATAATTTCAGTAATGTCCTTGCATTTGTATTCTTAAGATATTTACTCTTGATTTGGTTGAGGTGAACCACACCCTAAGTTCCTACCCTGGGATTTTACCTTGTAATGTAGAGGAACCTACCTTGAGCTCCTAATGTCCTTGTCCATCCTGTTCACTGAGTTTTATGGCAAGTTAGATCATGAAGGGTAAATTAACCAGAATGAGTAAGTATTCTTGCCCAGATTGCCAAGGGCAATGGGATCTCATGACAAGGCTTTGCTTCCTAATGTGACCTCCCCACTTTTTCTCCTAAAAGTATAAGCACCTTTTAGGTGAGTCTGCTGATGGGACATCCCCCAGGGTGGCAGGTTTGCTATCCTGTTACCTGATTAAGGACGTTTTATTCCTCCACTCCTGAGTTTGATTTATTTCAGGACTTAACATTAAATGGTGGAAGAATTCATGGGATTCATTGAAGATTACATCTTCCAGGTCCCAGAAGTGAGCATCTAGAACCCTGTCTGTTATCAGCCCCATGTCTGCTGATGTGTGCTTCAGATGTACCTGCTTCAGCAGAGAGCCTAGCAGGGTGAAGGTTTGAACTCAAGTACCTCTGTTCTTTTTGTCATGTCATTTATGTTTAATATCAAACTATTCTTTTCCTGAAGCCACCATCACATCTTTGAATGTTTTGTTTGTTTGTCTGTTAGCTTGCTGACCTGTTTGTGTTTCCCTGTGCATGTGTGGCTCTCAGAGCTTGTGTGAATGTCATTTGGGCACCCTTGTTAACTAAGGAAGTTCCAAGATTTCAAAAAGATCTTTCCTTTCCCTTTACTTCCCTGAATTAGTCAAGTTTGGAAAATTTTACAGTAATAAGTGCTAAAGTCATGAAGGAAATATTCAATAGAATGAATAAAATCTGGTATATGATTGAAATGTAAAGGAAAGTTGGGTAAACTGAGTAAGGGATTTGGAAGTCTTGTAAAGAAAAATAATAAAGGCTTGAGGGAAAATATAGAAGCAATATAAGAAGGTTTGGGTTTTCAAACCAAAAGAAAGTTGTATTAAAAAATTGAAGTTTTAAAGTATTTTGAAAGGATTTGAGGATGTTTGACATTAAGTACAAAGATTTGCAGCTTGATTTAAAAGCCAGTAGAGAAAGGTACAGAAGGTTAGGAGAAATTCAATAAGCAATGTGTTCCTAAGTATGATAATTGGAGTACATTACTGTCACCTTTAAAATCTTTGCCAATCGATTTGCTGAAAATAGCATAATATGAAATACCATTAATATAAAATCCTTGGAATAAATAGATCTTGTATAAAACATAATGCTAAATAATTGAAATTATTAATTGAGATTGTGTATGATATCATTTGAAAAACAGATCCAGGTGAAGTTGAATTTATTCTGGTCTCATTTTAAGTGAAATGTATCCCTCCTAGAATTTATTATACTATATGGATCAGGAAATTTATTAGCTGTATGGTTTTGAGAAAAGTATTATTTTTTAATTTTTTATTCATTTTAAACTTAAATACAAAGCAAGAAAATAAAAAAAATTTCCATGTACACAGCAGAACACGAGAGGATTCAATATAAAACAATTTCCATTTCATGAAAATCTATGTGATAAATCCTACACATTGTTTTCAAAGCTACCCAGTTTTTCTGTTCTTCCTTCTAGATTTTCTTTTGTTCTCTACTGTGTCCTTTTTATTTTATTTTTTTTCTCTTCCTCCTCACACCTCCCAGTCCTAGAGAAGGCTACAGTTAAATGTGAATATGTGTGTGTGTACACACATATATACATATACATATGCATATATATGCACATCTACAAACACATACACCCATATATACACACATGTATACACATATATAAGACCCTACTATGCCTATTCTATTTGTCAGTTCTTTCTCTAGAGTTAGATAGTATCTTCCTTCATAGGTCCGAGTCTTTCTATGCTTCTCTAAATCAAACAGCTTATTATATCTTACATCACAGCAGTATTCCATCACAATCATATCCTATCTGAGAGATTGTCTATGAAAAATTTTCCCCAAATTTTCTGCTTTCCTTTTAATCTTGGCTACATTGGTTTTATTGATTCAAAAAATTAATAAAATATAGAAGACTGGAAATAAGAAAGAAAAATCTTTAAATGCCTAACAGAGGATTTTATATTTGCCCTTAGTGGTGATAGGGAGCTAATGGAGTTTCTGGAGTTGGGGGATAGGTGTGTGTACTGTGGTCACACTTGTGCTTTAGAAAGATTACTTTGATAACCAAGTGATGGATAGACTAGAATGAGAAGAGATTTATGGCAGACAGACAAGCCAGCAAGTTACTACAATAGTCCAGGAATGAGATAAGGTATGAAGATCTAAATTTATTTGTTGGGTGTAAAATTAGATATTTTTCTGCATGTGTATATTTGATCAACTTGGAATATGATTCCTAGTCCAAAACAAAAATCTGTGGAAGGCTAGAATTGTCCTCATTTTGTTTTCTTTTGTTTTTAACCAGACTTGTCATTTCAGTGGTATAAAGAACTCACAGCAAGGAAACTCCCTCTATTAATACAGACACCTGCTCTGGTACTATACATAATTTTAGAAAATTGCCTGAGCATTAAGTTATTTGCCCCCACACAACCAGTATGTCAGAGGCAGAAATAAAACGTAGGTCTTCCCAGTTCTGAGACCAGATCTTAATCCACTACATCACTCTGCCTCAAAATTTGTCCTTTTAATGTATATGTGTATATAATATACATATATACATGCACACACGTGCACATGTGCACAATACATATATTTGATGACAGTAAAATACTATAGACCTAGATTAAGTATATTAAGAGTAGAGGTTCGAGAAATAGAGATGAGGATGGGACAATTTCAGGCAAGACAGGGTGCCAACAATAATGTCAAAAGGTTCACTCAGCTACAACCACACCACACACTACCCTCCACACTACACTTATAGGTTTGTCTCCTAGTAATGGAGGTCTGGAACTTGCATGAATCCAATCAACTTGCTCAGCTTATATAACTTCTCCACGTGGAAGAAACTTCTAGAAGAGTTCTGATGATGTATAAAGGAAAGACCTTGGACAGACCATGGGGCATGCATAGACATTCTGTAAATGGTTATGGTTTTCTCTCTCTCTCTCTCTCTCTCTCTCTCTTTCTTCCTCTCTTTAAACTTTTTAAGGCAATCATTATTAAGTGACTTGCCTAGGGTCACACAGCCAGTAAGTGTCTGAGGTCACATTTGAACTCAAGTCTTCCTAACTCCAAGACTCTATCCACTGCGCCACTGTGCCAGCCTGGTTTTTTATTACATCTCATCACAACTCTAAGCACTTCTCTCACTCTTTTTTTTTTTTGGAGGGGGGAAAGCAAGGCAATTGGGGTTAAGTGACTTGCCCAAAGTCACAGGGCTAGTAAGTGTGTCAAGTGTCTGAGGCCAGATTTGAACTGAGGTCCTCCTGACTCCAAGGCCGGTGCTCTATTCACTGCACCACTTAGCTGCCCCTCTCCCGTTCTTTACAACTCCATTATGACATTATATATCAGTTGACTGAGGCTTATTGTGACAGTGTTAAAGCAACTCCCTACAAATAATTCCTATTTTAAAACACCCAACAAAATTATAGTTCATCACTGGTCCTCAGTTGTGTTGAGCTTCACTTTGCATGACTACAACATAGCCATTTATTTAGAAAATATAGCTGCTTAGCCTTCCAGGATCAATTTAGGTTTTACCTTACTCCCAGTATACTTCAAAAAAACACCAATCTGTACTTCTACAAAGAGTTGTTTCTCGTTTGCCCCCGCCTAGCAGTTAAAGTTCATCCATTAACATTCAAAAGACAAACTGTTTGGGGAGAATGAAGGGCCAGTATTAAAAATATGCTTAATTAGTCTATTTTCCGGAAATTGACTTAAAGCAGTTTGTAAAATATAGGTGATTGTGATAGGAAAATTTGGCACCATGGGTTTAAATATTTAACTATTCCATGTTGTTGTTCAATCTCTCTCTTTTTTTCAGTTGTATCTGACTCTTCATGACCCAATTTAGGATTTGCTTGGCAAAGATTCTAGAGTGATTTGCCATTTCTTTCTCTGCCTCATTATACAGATGAGGAAACTAAGACAAGTGTTAAGTGACTTGCTCAGGGTCACACAGCTGATAAGTGTCTGCAGCCACATTCAGAAATGAATTTTCCTGACTGTAGGCTTAGCACTGTATCTACTGTGCCACCTAACTGCCCAACTATTCTATAGATAGCTAGAATCATGCTTTGTAACATAATAGAATTAAAAGATATGTCTTGAAAACATAACTGACATTTATATTATTACATTTATATCATGTTTGAAAAGAACTTTGTATATATGATCTAATTTGAGACTCAAAGCAACCTTGCAAATAGGTATCCCATTTTGCAAATGGCTCAGAAAGAGTAGATGTTTTTGGATTTTTTTCTTTTTAATTTGATACTTTACTTATTCCCCAATTATATGTAAAAACAATTTTTAGCATTCTTTTTTAAACAGTCATAGAAAACATATTTCCATGTCATTCATGTTGTAAAAGAAAATATAGGAGGAAAAAAAAACAAGAAAAATAAAGAAAGCAAAGAAAAAGTATGCTTTGATCTGTATTCATACTCCATCAGTTCTTTCTCTGGAAATGGATAATATTTTTCATTATACGTTCTTCAGAATTGTCTTTGATCACTGTATTGCTGAGAACAGAATAGCTAAGTCATTCACAGCTGATCATCATACAATATTGTTGTTAACTGTATACAGAGTTTACCTGGTTTTACTCATTTCACTTTGCATAAGTTCATCTAAGTCTTTCCAGGTTTTTCTGAAAGCATTCTGCTTTTCACTTTTTGTAGCACAATAGTATTCCATCACAGTCATATACAACAACTTTTTCTTCATTCCCCAACTGATGGATGTCCCCTCAATTTCCAATTCTTTACCACTACTAAAAGACCTGATATAAATATTTTCATAGTAGATTCTTTTCATTTTTTTATTGCTTTGAGATACAGACCTAGTAGTAGTATTACTTAATCAAAGGTATAAAATAGTTACAAATTGTTCTACAGAATGATTAAGTAATATATCACTCCACCAACAATGCATTAATGTCTCAATTCTACTACATCCCTTCCAACATTTACCATTTTCCTCTTCTATCATTTTAACAAATTTGATAGGTATGGGGTGGTAGCTCAGAGTTGTTTTAATTTTCATTTATCTATTCAATAGTTATTTAGAGAATTTTTTAACATGATTATAGACAGTTTTGATTATTTCAACTAAAAACTACCTGTTCATCCTTTGACCATTTATCAATTGAAGAATGGCAATTATTTTGATAAATTTGGCTCAGTTCTCTATATATTTGAGAAATAAGGTCTTTATCAGAGAAATTTGCTGTAAAATTTTTTTCCACAGCTATAATTACTAACTACATCCTATTTATCCTTTTCTTCTCTCCTTGCACCCTGTTATATTCTCAAGTGTTTTGCTTCTGACTTTTACCTCTCCCAATTTGCTCTTCCTTCTATCAGTTCCCCATCCCCCCATTCTCTTATCTCTCTTTGAAGAATATTTGTGTTATTCCCTCTTTGAGCCAATTCAGATGAAAACAAGGTTCAGTGCTTCCCCCTCCATATCCCTTTCTTCCCCTCCACTCTTTTGCAACTCTTTTATGTAAGATCATTTATCCCATTCATCTTTTCCCTTTCCCTTTCTCTCAGTGCCTTCCGCTTTCTCTTATTTTTTTAGATAATTATCCCATCATATTCAACTCATACCTGTGCCTTCTATGTGTAGTCCTTCTAACTGCTGAAATAATAAGAAAGTTTTTAGGAGTTACAGGTATCTTTTTCCCATGTGGGAATTTAAACAGTTAAGCTTATTGAATCCCTTAAGATTTCTCTTTCATTTTTACCTTTTTATACTTCTCTTGAAGCTTATATTTGAAAGTCAGATTTTATATTCAGGTCTGGTCTTTCATTAGGAATGCTTGAAAGTCTTCTATTTCATTGAATATCCATTTTCTCCCTTGAAGATTTACACTCAGTTTTTCTGTATGGGTAATTCTTGGTTGTAATATTAGCTCTCTTGGCTTCTTGAATATCATATTCCAAGCCTTCTCCCATCCTTTAATGTAGAAACTGCTAAATCTTATGTTATTCTGACTGTGGTTCCATAATATTTGAATTATTTCTCTTTGGCTGCTTGCAATATTTTCTACTTGATCTAGGAGTTCTGGATTTTGGCTATAATATTCCTGGGAATTTTTATTTTGGGATCTCTTTAAGGGAGTGATCAAGGAATTCTTTCCCTTTCTATTTCACCTTCTAGTTTGAGAATATTGGGGCAACTTTCCTTGATAATTTCTTGAAAGATGATGAAAGAGCCTAGAGCAGTGGTTCTCAACCTTCCTAATGCTGTGACCCTTTAATAGTCATATGTGAGTAAGTCTGCTTGTGGGCAGACCCACCTGGAAATAGATAGAGGAGGTTCCTAAGACCACTGGAAATATGTGTTTTCTGATGGTCTTAGGCGACCCCTGTAATCCCTGTGAAAGGGTTGTTTGACCCCAAAGGGGTCACAACCCACAAGTTGAAAATCACTGGCCTAGAGGTTCTTTTTTTCATCATAAATTTCAGGTGGTCCAATAATCCTTAAATTATCTCTGCTGGATCTGTTTTCCAGGTCAGTTATTTTTATAATTAGATAGTTCCCATTTTGTTCTATTTTCTATTTTTTTTTCATTCTTTTGGTTTTGTTTTATTCTTTCTTGGTGTCTCATAAAGTCATTAGCTTCTATTTGCCAAATTCTAATTTTTAAGGAATTATTTTCTTCAGTGAGCTTTTATACCTTCTTTTCCATTTGGCCAATATACTTCTTTTTTTAATGTAATAAATTTTATTTGTTTTCTTATTTACATCATTCATTTTCATGAGATTTTTGAGTTACAAATTTTCTCCCCGTCTTTCCCCTACCCCAACCCCAAAAAAG
>JAQQSW010002606.1:0-14910 GCA_028646575.1 Pseudocheirus occidentalis
TAACAGTAGCAAAATTACAGTTATAAAGCAGCAACAAAAATAATTTTATGGTTGGAGGTCACCACAACATGAGGAACTATATTAAAAGATTGTGGCATTAGGAAGGTTGAGAACCACTGTCTTAGAGGGTTTATGTATAATATATACATAGAGAGAGAGAAAGGAAGAAACGTATATATATATATGTATATATATATATATATATGATATAGTTTCAAATATACATATGCATATTTATTTACCTTCCTTTTTACCCCCTTAGTCCAGTGTCTAGCATGTAGTAGGTGCTTAATAAAACTTAGCTGACTCATTGATTAACATGACCTGGACCATTAACCAATGGGCTAGTCTATTGAATAAAATGAGATCAATCCTAATTCCCAGATTGTTGTAAACAACATCAACCATTCTTCCCTACTTTCAGGATTCACTGGGGCTTCTCAGTTGCCTTCTTTTTCTCTTACTATAGTCATTTAGCAAGTCATAGTGCATTCTTTTAGCACTGCTAATTACAATTGCCTTGAACATCAAACCAGGTCCTAAATGATCTGCAGGCATTGTTTCAACTGCTGTGTCTGATGATAGAAGGGGAAAGAGGAGGAGTACATTGAGGAAAAGTACCAGAACACAGGGATAGCCACATGAATCACACATCAGCTGTCAGATGACTATACAGAGCGAAAAGGGGCCAGATTTTATTTCAGATGAAGTAAGAACGGAGGACCTTTTATGTTCCACTTTAATAAAGTTAGTAGGGGCAAGGTAGGGGAATAATAGACCTCACAGATGATAGGACACCAGTAAAAGCCTACAATGTTCCCAAATCTGTGCAAGGCACTATGTTTATTAGTGGTAGTTGTGCCTAGTAACAAAATAAAGCATAGAATTGAGTCACTATTTTCTTAGAGCTTACAGTTTCACTGGGGAGACAAAGAACAGTTAAATAATGCAAATCAATATGGAGTTAAGGGCTAAAAGTGAGTAATGCAGGAACTTAGAATGTTTGTGCTTCTTTTGCTTGGTTTCTATCTATTCAGTATGTTTCTTTATGTTTCTAGACTGTAAGATTCTTGAGGGCAGGGACTGTTTTGCCTTTCTTTATATTCCCATCGCTGAATATACAGCCTGGCACATAGTAGGTGCTTTAAAAAATTCATTATATCATAGATTAAAAACGAAAATTATTTCCAGAGGTTTTGCTACATAGACTTATAAGAGTAGGGATTTGGAGTTAGAGCGAGGGCTTGGAAAGGCAAAGTGGTTTCTCCACAGTCTGAAAAGACTGAGCTCCATGTCTGTTCTTTAGGATAGGAGGAAGCTGGCCGTAGATGCCAATGGTAATAGCTAGTAGATGCCCTTGTGAAATGTTAACCAAGCTACAGTCAAAGGACAATACATGCAATGATCTGAGGGTGCTAAAATGGAGAAGATGACCCACAGGATAAAAGAGCTATTTCCAGCAAAGCAAGGAATGCATTGCTAACAGCTGTCTGTACATCATAAAAGGGGGAGCTAAGTGGTTCAGTGAATAGAGTGCTGGATCTGGAGTCAGGAAGACTTTTCTCTTCCTGAGTTCAAATCTGCCCTCAGACACTAACTGTGTGACTCTGGGTAAATCACTTAACCCTTTTACCTCAGATTCCTCATCTATAAAATGAACCAGAGAAGGAAATGTCAAATCACTCCAGTATCTTTGCCAAGAAAACCCTAAATGGGGTCACAAAGAATCAGATTTGACTGCACAACAACACCACATGTCATGGTTACCCAGATCCCAGGAACACCTAAAGAAGTTCCATCATGATGTGTGTATCAACTCAAAGAGCTTTCATGAAGCTGAATGGTCAAGTTCCAAGCTGGGGTTCCAAGCTGGGACTATGCACCCTGCTGCTAAAGCAAGACCTCCTAGATCAGGGGTTTTTAACCTGGGGTCTATGAGTCCCCCAGAGATCTGTGGATAGATTTCAAGGGATCCATAAATTTAGATAAAAAATCACACCTTAAAATTGTTTTTTTATTAACATCTCACTAAAATTTGGCATTTTCTTGAATTATAGAACCCCTCACTCCAAGGTCAAAAGAGCCCCCACTGTGAACCCAACTGCCAAAGGGATCCATAATGCAAAGAAGGTTAAGAATCTCTGCTCTAGATAGTGATGAAGGATGTGTATGGATCTAAATACTCCCTCCAAGCATCGCTTCCATCAAAAGACCATTTACCTGGGAATTAGAAAATCCAAGTCTTTAGCCCTGATTTGGATAATGACTAGCTGTGGGACATTTGTGAAGTCAGCTGATGTCTCTGGGCTTTGGTTTAGTCATTTGTAAATGACTTATATTCTACACAGAGCAGGAGTCTTCATGGACAGGAGAGATAACATGAAATGACATCAGCTCTTGCAGAGAATGGTCCTATGTAAATCAGCATCTTTTATTCTTATAGTCAAGCTACCGATCTCACTTGAGTTTAGTATATACAACTTGAAGTGCTTGATTTGGAAATCTCTTTGTCCTCTTCTACTTGCCTTAGCAGGACAAGATGGCAGGTGATTTAGTGCTGCAGTGTTACATGAATAATTGAATTTCTTCAACAAAACCATTCATATTTAATCAATTAAATTGTAGTACTGAGAAGCCAGTCTAGTAAACATTTAGCTGCACATTTGTATGCTAGGTCAGTAAATCTCCCATACTCTGGTCTAATCTATCTGCATTTTTCAGAGTACCTTTTTGGATTTGACATCATCTGACAATGTAAGCAACATTCCTTAACTTTAGGTCCTTGCCTCTTTGCTGAAAGGAAGGGAAATGTGCTTCATCATCTACTCTCCATGACCTTTGCAGTTCATCTGAGTTCAGCTCCCCTTTGCTATTGTTTTCATTTACATCTGTTGGCATACTCTCTCTCTACCAAAAAGCAGGATATTGAATACTTTCTTAGCTTGCTTTAGTGATAATTTCTTCTTTCAAAAGGGGGAGGAAACATTGAAGGGAATTTCTGTTCTATATCTAAATCTTACCAACAAGGATGGACTGTTGCTGGAATGGAAATTTTTGGAACTTTGAAAGAAAATGGTCATTTCATTTTAGAATTTGTGATAGAAAAGGAAACAAAAATCTCTCACTGTCTGACATATATCCAAGATTTTGGAAAAGTAGATTTCAAGGGATACTTAGGATCCCATCCTACAGGGGCCAGTCAGTGTAGAGCCATGAGAGGATCTCAAGAATGAACTTCTGGAGACACAAAACAGAATTCTAATAAGGAAGCAGGTAGTGAGGTACAATGGAAAAAACCACTCATATCAGAGGCCCTGGATTCTCACCTCTGATGCTTATTGTGACTTTTTAGGAAACCTTTCATCTCTCTCAAATTCAGTTTGCTCACCTGTAAAATGAGAGGATTGGGTTAAATGGCTTTTGGGGCCCCTTTAAAAACTAGAGCTCTATGATCCTATAGAAGGTGTTGTCTTAAAATGCTTAAGAGGATTCATAGAATGTACCAAACAACTTAGAATTTAAGATAAAATGGAAACATGCCTTCTCACACTGTAACTTCATTCTACCCTTATATCCCCCTCCTCTGATTGGTTGGTACCTTTTTTAAGGTGAATAACTAGGTTAGCCTTATTGACTCCTTCATTCTCCTCCGGGCTTTGTGCCAGACTCTCTGGATCTCTTTCCCTACCACACTATCACATGGATACCTTCTCCCCTCTTTCCTTCCTTTTTTTCAGTTTCCTTTTTCACCTTTCCCCAATAGAATGTAAGCTGCTTGAAGGTAGGGACTGGTCATGTTGCTTGTGTTTATGTTCTGCACAATGCCTGGCATATAAAGACTTAAATAAATACTTGTTGAATTGACTTACAGTCCTGTAAGAATGTCAGAACTATTAAAGCTTAGAATAAGCTAAGGCTAAGGAAAGCAAAAGCCAACAAAAAGTTCTCCCATGAAAAAAGCATTTATTGAGGAAGGAGCAAAGAAAAGACAGGACTATGGTCAGGGTAGTTGGGTTGATGGAAATTGATGAGAGAAGACAGAACTGTTCAATTTTTGTTTTGCTTCTGTTTTCTCTGCCAAGGGAAAGTAGGAGATAAGTAAGAAAATACTCAGATGTCCTCTATGAGTCTTGCCCAGGTAAATTAGCTACATGAGAGGCACTTAATTCTCTTAGTGGCTCTAGGTAGCTCTCTAAGTTGACAAGCATTTATTAAACACCTACTACTGCCAGTCACTGTGCTAAGTGGAGGGGATACAAAAAAAAGCAAAAGACAATCCTTGCCCTCAAGGAGCTCCCAATATAATGAGAGCAACAAGATGATAATAACTATGTATTAATATGTTATATGCAGGATAAATTGTGGATAATCACAGGAAGAAAGCACAAGCATTAAGGGTGATCAGGAAAGGCTCTTTGTAGAAGGTTAGATTTTAGCTGGGATCTTAAGTAAGTCATGGAAGCCAGGGGAGAGAGATCATAATATGGTAGAGGCAGAGTTGATCTTCATTAGTTGAGTTTTCTAAACTAGGAGTCCCCTATCTCAATTAAGTGAAAGGTCCAGTTTCTATCCATATCCATCTATCTATCTACCTCTATGCATATGGATATCTACATCTCTCTATAAATTTATCTATAAATAAGAACATCTCTCTCTCTGCCTATGTCTATGTGTTTATCCATTCATTTCTATCTATATCCATTTATTTATCTATGACCATCTATCTATATCTTTCTATGTCTATCTATCTGTCTGTCTCTATCTATATCCATTTATTCATCTACTTCTGTCTATCATCTATCTATCTGTCTATCTATCTATCTATCTGTCTATCTATCTATCTATCTATCTATCTATCTATCTATATCTTTTTCTTTCCATCTGTATCTCTCTCCATCTATTTATCTTCCTCCCTCTCCTTCTAAACACACACATATCTATCTCTTTCTCTATATCTATCTGTAATATGTATATATACATATACATATACATACACACACACATATAATGTTATCTTGCCCATTACAATTCATACTCCTCAAAGTCAGGGACTGGTTCACTCTTGTATAAGTTTATTGAAAGAATTGATGGATGTGATGGATGAGCCTCTTTTAGTTCTCTTGAAAGGACAGAAGAGAATGACAGAAAGAGTATAAGACTTGAGAAGGGTCATTATGATTTTTTTTTAAAAGGAAGAGCATGAATCCTCCAAACATAGGACTGGTACTAGATTGGTTCTGCTTGGCTTCAGAGGGCATAAGCCCTTATATGTCAGGTAGGTTACTAAATATTGGCAGCAGTGGGTGGAAATTTCAGAGAGGTAGTTTTTGGCTTGCTGTAAGAAGAAAACGTTCCAGATAATTAGATGAAAAGAATAATGAGAAGCTAACCACACAAGATCATGAGCTCCCTCCACCTCCTTCACTAGAGATGTCTGAGCTGAGGCCAGATGATCACTTGCTGGGTGAGTGAAGTGTGTTGTACAGATGGGTCACTGCTCAGACACAAACAGGTTGGTCAAGATGTACTCTGAGGTTCCTTCCAACTTGGAATAACAGTGATTCTGTGATTCCTACTGAGTTTCTCATCAGAAGCTTCCAGTTAGTCAGTGAAATATGCTTTAACTTTTTAAAATTACAATTCTGAACATACCTCTACAATAGATGTAGCCTAGGGAGCTGACCTCAAAACCAGAAAACTCAGTTTAAGCCTTGTCTCTTACATGTGCTGGCTTTATGGCCCTGGATAAGTCTTTGAACCTCTCAGGCCTCTAGGCAGCTGTTGACAATGATAAGCTGTACAGTTTTGATGCTTTCTACTTGTAGAGAGAGTTTTTTCATCTATGAATTCCCTATGACAGTGAAATGACAGTCCAGTCCCAGACCTAACAATCCTTACATGCAGGCTTTGCCAGAAGTTTTAGAGCAGTTTTAAGCTGTACCACTTAATGTACTTGCTGTCTCTCTCTCCCCCCATTAGAATTTAAGTTCCTTGAGGGCAGGGACCAATTCACCTCTGTTTTTGAGTCTCCAACATCTAGCATTGTGCCTAGGACACAGTATAATAGGTATGCAATAAATCAGCTGACTGCTTTTCTATTTCTCCAGCTAGATTTCAAGAGTCTTGACGGCAGGAACTCTGTCCTGGATTTCTTTTTATATCTCAGTGACTGTTCTTTGGTTACAGAATAAGGTACCAGAAGCTTATAAAGAGATTACTGGTATGGGGAAGGAATTAGAGAGGAGAGGTGGAGGAAGGAAAGGCAGCCAAAAGAAATCTGCACCAGATGGAAACTGTGCTGAACATCTACAATCCTCGTTCTTCCCTGCCTCTGGGAACAAAAGGGAAAAAAGGTGACCAGTCATGTTTCTTGAAAAAAGGCCTGCCATATTTGATTCAATACCATGTTTTTCACTTTGAAATAAAACTTGACTAATGAGTTTGCTTTACTTGTTTATTAGATATTAAGTGGTGAAGTGGGAGCATTGGGCTTAGAGTTAGGGAAGACCTGAATTCAAATTCTGTCTTAGGCACTAACGAGTTGTGTGGCTCTGGGCAAGTCATGTAACCTCTTATTTTCTTCATGTGTAAAATGGGGAAAGTGGGCCTCCAAGATTTTTTCTGGCTCTAACCTATGACCCTATGGATCCAACACATGTGAAGAAGAGTGACCTAAAGATAGGATTCCTCCCTAAGCTTCTTTATGAGTAAAATGAGAACAATAAAACTAGAATTCCTTAATTTAGAGAGTTGTAAGGAAAGTACTTTATCAATCTTGGGGTTCTGTTGAGGTGTGAGCTACTCTACAAGCTATAAGGTTTCATGTGTAATGGGTCCTTACTACAAAATGCTTACGTTATTGAATTATGTTTTGTCTCAATAATGTCCCAATCTGTTTTCCCCTCTCTAATAAACTTAGAATCCTAGGATTTGAGAGCTGAAAGGAACCTTAGAAATAAATTATCTAGCACAACCCCCTTTTGCAGATTAATAAGGCAACAGGGCTGGAGAGATTGACAGAAGACAGTGAATTGCTGAGAAAAAAGCTCACAGCACTGTGTCAAGGGACTGAGGTGACTTCTGATGCCAAAGGCAAATGCAAACAAGCCTTCTGTTCTGTCATCTGTGGGTGACTTCGACAGAGCTAGTGCCATTGACCCAGACTCTTGGGAGGCATTCCGTAAGTGGCTGCTTGCCAACTTTAGCCTTCTCCCCTTCCCCCAAAGAGTGAGTGTAGCAAGGGCAGGAATGAATGTTGTCTGCCTAAAGATTCCCAAAATTAAATTCACAGTATCCCTCCTCACCTCCCCCCAAGCACAGTTTATGGACTTATTAATTGTAATAGAGAGAGCCAGTTTTTATCAACATGCCACACTTCAGTGCACACACAGCTCCTTAGAATATCTTCAAGGCAAACATTCAGTAAACTTGTTGTCATGTCTGTAATAAAACATTCTGTAGTCATAAACCAAATGAGATATGCTCATACAACTCTCTCTCTCTCTCTGTCTCTCTCTCTGTCTCTCTCTCTCTCTGTCTCTCAGTCTCTGTCTCTCTCTGTCTCTCTCTTTCTCTCTGTCTCTCTCTGTCTCTGTCTCTCTCTGTCTCTGTCTCTCTGTCTGTCTCTGTCTCTGTCTCTCTCTGTCCCTCCCTCCCTCCCTCCCTCCCTCTCCTCAACTATAGTGGAGCAGAGAAGAAGAGATAGAAGCTGGAATAGTATTAGGCTCATGGGTCCTACTGCCCTTTGTGAATGAAGGTGTGTGGCAAAGAAGAGATAAATCATTTGCCTCTGTATTCCCAGTCTAGCCTAATGCCTGGCATATAGTAGACAATAAATGCTTTTTGGTTGATAACAAAAGAGATACCACTTTCCTTAATCTGCCAGGCACTTTGGGTGCCTTGTAGGCTCTAACAATTTGAAAACTAGTGAAGAGCTGGTAGGTAGGGAAGGGAATTAACCCTAACTGAAAACTCAAAGTCTGGGGAGGAAACTCCCTGGGTTTCTGGGGAAACCAGCTTACCCATCTTTACATTTTCCCCATTAATCTTCACTGCTGTCTTTGTGTCAGTCTTCCGTTAGAAACAACCAAAGAGCAACAGAAATGTCAATCTTTGGACAGTGGGTTTTCCATATAATACAGAGCAAGCAAAGGCAATAAGTAATTAGTTGCTTGTATGGCACTTATTCTGTTGAGGAAGGAGACTGCTTTCCTATGCAAAATTCTTTACAAGTTGGAATCCTTCCCTAGATAGCTGATAGAAAAAATGATGTAGGATGCTTCAGCTGAACATGGAAGGAAGGAAAAAAGGAAGAGAAGGAGGGTAAGATGAGAGGAAGGCAAGAAGGAGGGCAGTAGGGAAAGAAGAAAAGAACAAAAAGGAAGAGAGTGAAGGAAGGGAGGAAGGGAAGGAAGGAGGAAAGGGAGGGAGGCAGGAAGGAGGGTAGGAGAGAGGGAAGAAGGGTAGGAGAAGAGGAAAAAAATGGGGGAGAGAGAGGAGGTAGAAGAAAGAAAGCAAGGGATGAAGACAGGGAAGGAAAGTGGAAGAAAGGGTGGGAGAGAGCCAAGGAGGAAGGTATGGATGGAGAGAAAGAGAGAGAAAAGAAGGAAAGATAGGTAGTTTTCTGGGGTTTCTTTGAAGGGTTAGAATTTAGTAGCTTTTCCATGGATTCCAATTCAGATGCCAATTTAAAAAAAAATTATTGACTTGTTTATTTACTTTTAGTTTACCAGATTCAGTTACAGAATCACTTGAGTTTCAGATTTTCTCCCCTTCCTTCTCTCCCCCCTCCCCATGGTGGCAGACAATCATGTATGTGATCTATAAACACTTTCACATTGTACAATAGTCTGGTTTTATAGAAGCGTTGTAACCAATGGAGCGAATAATGAGAAAAAAATAAAAGAAACAAAACCAAACGTGGAAAAGAACAATAGCATGTGCTGCTTCAGTCTCCATTTGAACTCTGGTCTTTCTAGATCTTTCTCTGAGTGTAGATATCTCCTTTTATTCTGAGACTTGTAGAGCTGTATTTTAACTGTGCATTGCTGAGAAGAGTTTGGTTTATCAAGGTTGGTCCTCACACATATGATGTATCTGTGACTATGTACAAATTTTTCCTGGTTCTGCTCTTCTCACTTAGCATCAATTCGTATAAGCCTCTCCAGGTAATTATGAAGTCTATCTCCTTCCCATTTCTTATAGCACAATAGTATTCCATTACATTTATATACCATAACTTGTTCAGCTATTTCCCAATTGATGAGCATCCCCTAAGTTTCCAGTTTTTTGCCACTACAAAGAGAGCTGCAATAAATATTTTTGTACATATGGGTCCTTTTCCCACTTCTATGATCTCTTTGGGATACAGCCCCAAAAGTAGTATTACTAGGTGAAAAGGTATGCAATTATTTATAGCCCTTTGGGCATATTTCCAGATTGCTCTCCAGAATGGTTGTATCAGTTCACAGCTCCACCAACAATGCATTAGTGTTCCAATTTTTCCATATCCTCTCCAGCGCTTGTCATTTTCCCGTTTTGTCATCTTAGCCAATTCAGATGCCAACTTAAGGCAAGAACAACTTAATGACTTTGTGTGTACTCAGCAAGGTGGCACACTAGAGAGAGTGCAGGACCTGGAATCAGGAAGACTCATCTTCTTGAGTTCAAATCTGGCCTCGGACACTTACTAGCTGTGTGACCCTGGGCAAGTCACGTAACTCTGCCTCAGTTTCCTCATCTGTAAAATGAGTTGGAGAAGGAAATGGCAAACCATGCCACTGTCTTTGCCAAGAAAATCCCTAATGTGGTCATGAAGAGCCAGACACGATTGAAAAAACTGAACACAACAAGGACAAAATTCTTCATAGTGGAGACCATTTAAATACTGCTTCAGTAAGTCAGTCAACAAACATTAAATGCCTCCTATCTGCCAAGCACTAGGCTAAGTACTAGAAAGAAATACAAAGGAAGCTAAGAGACATTGCCCTGCTCTTAAGAGGCTCCCATTTCTAATGGAGGACATGACATTGAGACAACTTTATTCAAGCTATTTACAGGGTAAATTGGAGATAATCAAGAGAAGGAAGGCACTAAAATTCTTACATTTAATTTTAAGAAAATTAAGAAAAGAAATTAAAATTTAAGAAAATTAAAGAGTAAGAAACATTAAAAAAATTAAGAAAAGAAGAAAAGCCTTGTAGAAGGTGGGATTGTGTCTGGGAACTGAAGGAAGCCAGAAAAGCTTTAAGAGCAGCCCAAATATTTTAAATATGAACTTAGCCTCTAATTTTCCAAATGATCTTGAGCATTGCCTCCTATGGGCCTCATTTACCCAATCTATAAACTAAAGGATTAGACTATATGATTTTTAAGATTTCTCCCAGCTCTAAAATTCTATGACAACTTAGGAATTAATTCCATGAATATTTACTGATTACATAGTGTGATGTAACAAAATGAATGAAGCCTCTATTTTAGAATCGGGATATTGGGGTTAAAGTCAGGTTTTTGTCATTTTCAAGATGAGTAGAAATGACTTCATCCCTTTGAGCCTCAGTTTCCTGATATGTAAAATGGGGATAAGATTTGTACAATCTCCCTCCCAAGAAAAAAGGCATGACTAAAGTGCTCAATGGCCTTTAAAGTATTACAGAAATAGGAGCTATGCTTATTACTGAAACTTCCAGTAGAATATAAGTTCCTTGAGGACAAGAATTATTTATTTTTTGTCCATGTGTCACCAGTGCCTAGCACAATGTAATGCCTGCATATTGTAAGTAGTAAATAAATATTTACTGATCTAGATTGTTGCTAGTTGCTATGACTTTGGTAGATATACGATTTTGTTAATGTGGGCTTTCTTGTATCATATCTCTTCCAGGCACAAGACCTAAAGCCAGAAGGAACCTTTAAAGGCTATCTCATCCACTCCTACCCCATTTTACAGATGAGGAAATTGAGACCCAGAGAGGAGAATGATTTGCCCTACAGGTGGCAAATGGCAAAATGGGGATTTGAACTCAGTCCTTCTAAATCCAAGTCCAGTGCCATTTTCACTATACCATGTTGGCTTAGACATTTTGTTTTTTCCTGTTTGAGCCTGTGACATTTGAATACCTGTGTATTGGTTGTTGTCCTTCATTCTCCAAGAGGACCAAAACAACATCACTATGCTAAAGTTAAGTTTCAGTGTGTTGGTCTGTGGCTGATCAGACTAATAAGAGCTTGAAATCCTCTACCATAGGTTGGGCACAAATAGTCCATGTGAACATTTGTATTCTCCAAATTTGTACATCCCGTTTCCTTTGAGCTGTTTCAATTCTTCTTTGCTCATAGAAACCATAACCTTCTCTGATATGAGCACACCATGCTGAGCATTCCTGTGCCAGGGTCTCCCATGTCACACAATCAATTCCAAAGTTCTTGAGAGAGACTTGAGAGTGTCCTTGTATCATTTCTTCTGACCACCATGTGAATGTGTTCTCTGTGTGAGTCCTCCATAAAATAGTCTTTTTGGCAAGTGTATGTTTTGCATTCCAACAACGTTGCCAACCCATGGGAGTTGAAGTAGAGTTTAGATGCTTGGCAGTTTAATTTGAGAAAAGACCTCAGTGTCTGGTACCTTATCCTGCCAGGTGATCTTCAGAATCTTCCACAGACAATTCAAACAAAAGTGATTCAGTTTCCTGGCATAGAACTGGTAAACTGTCCAGGTTTCACAGCCATGCAACAATGAGGTCATCACAATGGCTCTGTAGACGTTCAGCTTGGTAGTCAGTCTAATACCTCTTCTGTCCCATACCTTCCTTTGGAGTCTCCCAAACTCTGAGCTAGCTCTGGCAATGCATGTGTTAACCTCATCATCAGTGTATATGTCCCTAGAAAGTACATTACCAAGGTAAGTAAACTTATCCACAGCATTCAAAACTTCTCCATTTGCCATAACTGATAAAAGTACTCTGTATACAATATTCTCTTGGTTCTACTCATTTCACTTTTTATTATTTTCGGCGTCTTTCCATGCCTTTCTGAGATCATGGAGATCAATATTTCTTATAGCATAAGCATATGGCCCAACTTGCTCAGCCATTGATGAGGGTCCCTGCAACCTCTAACTCCTCACCACCACAAAGAGGATGACACACACATGCCATTCACACTCAAAGTTACAATTACTATTTGTGGATTTCCCTCCATCTTATTTTTACTCATTATTTTCTTTCTCAGCCTCTCTTTTTACCCTATCCCTGTTACCTTATCTTCTCCCCCATCTCCCCAAATCCCAGTCTACACACTCCTCTAACAGCCCTTCCTCCACTCTTCTCCCAGTTTTCTCACCTCTCTTCATGTTCAAATTGTATGCGGTAGATTTGCAGTTTCAAGTGCAATCCCTTTTTTATTGTATTGTGCTATGAAAATGCTTTTTTTGTTCCATAAATTGAAAATAAAATAATTTTTTAAAAAAGCACTCTGGTTTGGAGGGGGAATGGATACAAGAAAAGCGTGAGAGAAATGGTTACAGGCAGATATACTTCTTGTTCTTGATGAACTTAAATATATAAGGGATTTCCAAACCAGAGTTCCCATTTCATTTTTAGCATCTTAGGTTTGTTCTCAGAACTGGACTGATAATGCTATGTCATTATACCAATAAACAAATTGATTTTCCAAGGTGAAGTGACTTGCAAAGGTCACATGGATGATTGGTATAATTCTCCCATACTCTTGAACGGATGACAAGAAGCTAACATATTTTACCTACAAATACTATAATTCTTTTTTTGTTTTTTGGAGGGGAAAAGGTAGAGCAATTGGGGTTAAGTGACTTGCCCAATGTAACACAGCTAGTTTTGTGTTAAGTGTCTGAGGTCACATTTGAATTCAGGTCCTCCTGACTCCAGGGCCTGTGCTCTATTCACTGTGCCACCTAGCTGCCCCAACAAATAGTCTAATTCTTAATGGAATTATTTTTTATGGATAATGTGAAATGGTTTGTTTACTTTTTACATTGCATATTTCTCTGGTTTCCATTAAAATAAGTATTAGGTGCCACTTGGTTAATGTCAGCCATCTTCTTTTTTGATTAAGGAGTACTTAGTGGTTCATACCCCAATTGTTAAAGAGTGTTGTAACACAGCAATATCAACCAGTTGCAGGTACATTAAATCCAGTTTGGTAAAGATGATGGAAACGAGTACTCTGTTACTTGTATGTCCCTTGAATTGCTGAATTGCATGGGCTCCGTGACTATCCAATTGACTGCCTTGAGACTCCCTACCATGCTGACCCCATAAATAAGCCATCATGTCTCTGTCTCAGGCTACTTTCTCCCATCACCATCTAGGCACTCCTATTCCTAAACTGGTTATTTCATCTGTATTGTTTTCACTAGATACCAGAGTTACCTGGGCATCCATCAGTAGTGTAGTGCCAAAATGGCTTCAGTTTGCCCTGAGATCTTAGCTAACCTCTCTTCCCAATTGAATTTGATGAAATCCTTAGGGATGGTTCTGGACTAGATGGTCCCTGAAGTTAGCTTTATTAAGAACCTACTATGTGCCAGTACTGTGTTAAGTTAAGGTCCCTCCTAGTTCTACTATTCTAAGATTCCATAAAATAAAAATCCAATAAAAATCAAGATAATTTATACAAAATTGTTCTTTACCAAGACAAGGAAAGAAATCAAATTGGTCATGTTTTCCTTAAATAACCATCTTTGAAATCTGCTGAAAGGGGATTTTTTTTATCTTGAAAGTTTGCATTTTTTTGAAGTTCTGATGCCCTTTAGCACAAGAGCTTAATATGTGATTGTTTAGAATGTTTCAAGGCAATAAAAATTTGAAAGGAGCTCCAAGATTTTCTCAACCCCTCATCTACCATGGTTGGGAATTGATAGGAATAGTCATTCATTCAAGCTTACTGTCAGCCAAATTTATCAAGAAAATCCTGGTTTTTAGCAAAAATTTGTACACAATCACAGACACATAGTATGTGTGATGACCAGCTTTGATAAACTGGACTCTTCTCAGGAATGCACAGGTATAAGACAACTCTACAGGTCTCAGGATGGAAGGAGATACCTACATTCAGAGAAAGATCCAGAAAGAACAGAGTTTAAATGGAGATTGAAGCAATCTACTTTTTCCCATTGTTCACTCCATTGGTTACAACTCTTCTATACAACCAGACTATTGTACAATGTGAAAGTATTTACCGATCCTGTACTTGATTGCATGCTGCCACAGAGGGGAGAAAATTTGAAACTGAAGAGATTGTGGAACTGAACATTGTGAACTAAAAGTAAGTAAACAAGTCAATTTAAAAAAAAAAGAAAGAAAATCCTGGTTCTTTAAACTTGTTACCTGGAAAAATAATTAATGATTTCTCACAATATTAACATTTCCTTAAGAATCTACTAAAATACAAGCCACTAAGTGGAGGCTGAAAAACAAGAACATATTTCAATTTCATGATTGGTGTCTTAGAGCAGGAAGCAATCTTAGAGATTAGCAGAGTAAAGATGGTAGAATAGTGCAGTGAGCTTCCATCCACAAACTCCTCCAAACAGATCTAGAAAATGCCCCTGAATGAATGTTGATGGGCAAATCCAGGAAAAAGTGATAAGCCACTTGTCCAGCCTAGCTACATATAGAGGGATAGAAAAGGAGGCCTATGGACACTGGGGACTAGTGAGGTCAAGTAGTGTGTGAGCAAGCACTCCAGTGTCCAGGTAAAGGCAGTACACTAGAGCTAGAGGAGGTTGCAGCTCCATATAGAGTCCTTCCTTCCTTCCTTCCTTTCTTTCTTTCTTTCTTTCTTTTTTCAAATCTTTTTTTTAATTGACTTGTTTGTTTACTTTTAGGTTACAAGATTCTGTTCCATAGTCACTTCAGTTATAGATTTTTCTCC
>JAQQSW010002607.1:0-14910 GCA_028646575.1 Pseudocheirus occidentalis
GGATGGTCATTGAAGATGTCTTGTGTGATGTACAAGGGGAACATGTTCATTAGGAAAAGAATAAGGTGATCAATAGCTGGGTGTCAATCAGAATTTGAGAATTCTACATGTTTACATTATTTTTAATATGCAGCTTTACCATGTGGGGTTCCTGTGTGGGCATTTGCACTATATGAACTAAGAAGACTATTGCCTTGTTAGATCTCAGTTCAGGTATTTGTACTGCGATGGCGATGGTCACTTCTTGCAAAATACTAATTTGTGTGCCAATTTTTATTGGAAAATCATTTGAAGGTGATTCCGCTTAGTTTCAGTATCCTCTTTCTTCCTTAAAAGTTTCTGGATGTATTTTTTGGGTAGGGCAGCATAGGTAAATTTATGTAAGTATTTTTGGCTTTCAGCCAAGTTGGACAGTTAAGCCTAAGTGGACTGCACATCAGTTACTGAACGTTTATTTGACCATGAATGATGACTGGAGAGTTAGTTGGAAAGAAAGAGATGGACAAATGAGAAGTCAAATTTGCTAAATCTGAGAAGGATTTGTTTCATTTGGAATCAAGTTCTATATTTTAAAGTAAGATTTCTAGGTAGAACATGAATAAAATTTATTTTGCATTAAGAGTATTATTAAAGAATTTTTGTTGTTGGGTTTGTTTTTTCACATAAAATATGCCTTTCCTGTGTGTTGGATAGTAGCATAATGTGTTGGAAATAGCACTGGACTGGGAATCAGTAGACCAGGGTTTTCGTTTTAGTGACTTATAAGGTGCCTTTTAAAGTCTTTGATTCTTTGATTATACAGTTTATCTTACACAGCTTGTGCGCAAAAAGGCAGCCAAGATGTAGTGGATGGAGAGCTGGCCTTGGAGCTGAGCAGACTTGGGCTCAAATTTCACCTCTGACACAAGGTGGCTGTGTCACACTGTTTAGGTCACTTACCTCTCAGTACTAACTCTCTGAAACTGTAACTTGCAGAGAAAGTTGGCCGACCTGCATTGGTGAAGGGAGTTTCCTCACCTAGGCATTCATTCCCTGCATCAGTGAAATCACAAGTCTGGTCTCTCTCCCTACCTTGTGTGAACAGGAAGCCATTGCTGTACCCTGGATATGCAGAGTTTTCTGTACAGAGAAATGACGTTTAGAATATTTACTTGGTGCAGACCAGTTTATAAAGACTGTTTGGGAGATGATTGGGAGGAAAATTTTTAAGATGATTTAAGTTTGACTTCATTCACCATTTTACAAAATGCCAAGGTTGGAGAATTAAGTTGTAGCTAAAGCCAGTCATAGTGCCTGAAACATAATATGACCATTATCAATGCTGGATTCTGGATTCTTACATTTGTATAGCACTTTAATCATGATTAACAAAGTGCTTTTTTCTCACAGTTGTCCCTTTGAAGTAGGCATTTACAGATGAGTAAACAAACATAGAGGCTTTAAGTGACTTGCCAAAGGAGACATAGTAAATCAAAAGCCAGGTCTTCTGGCTCAAAAATCCAGTGCACTTTCTACTATGTGATTTTTGTGACATTTTTCTGTTTTCATTGTAATTGTTGTGAAAAATGGAAAACCGGTGTCAATTTTTAATATTTATTCTGCCTGCTAATGAAACTTCTGAGTCTTTGCATGGTTTTCATGGCACTGGAGGCTTGCCCTAAGAAATCCTGACTCTCACAGATGCCACTAACTTGTTAAAAATGGTTACAAGCATCAGTTGTGAAAGCACAGATCTGATGTTTTTAGTAAAGAATTTGAGATTTCCATACATTTTAAAACAACCTTCCCAAATTGGAAGATTTTTCAATTGGCCTTACTGTAGTGACTTTACTAGGGCCTTGTTAGTCCTTATGGCCTTGTAAGTAAGAAAAGATGATACACTTGAATGGAGCACAGAGCTAATAAAACCAGGCAATAATATATGAGAATTCCAAAAGTGCCTGTATTAGGCATTTGAGGTATAGATACCCTCAGGGAATTTAGAGTCAAGGGGTTGTAAAACTTCTTATTCTTGGGAAGAAACCTATACTTCTTTCCAAACCTCTAACCCCAAAGTGACCCTAGTCTTCCTTATGTTCACTAATATACTATTCACTGCTCCTACAAGGAATAACACTAAATGTATCCCATTAGTGACTTCTGTGATAGAGTTTATAAAAGAACATTCAAAATTTGTTGTTTTCATGTGAAATAAGCACAAAATGATAGCTTTGTAAATTGATGTTTGACTAAAAGCTTAAAAAATTAATAGGGAACGACATGTAGCTAAATAACATTCTAGAGACATATTAGCCTTATATATGTAAGGTTTAGAACTGGAGGGAAGCAGAGGATGTCTGTGTTAAGCCAAGGAACTTGAAAGTAAATGGTTGCTCTAGATGTCCTCAACAAAATAAATGGTTCAAATGCTTCTTATTCTATTACTCATTTGGCATGGGAATAAATGATCAAATAAGTACAAAATTAGGCCAATCTTCAATGAAGTAACAAATAATTTCATTTTGTGTCAAAGGTAGCATTGACAAAAAAAGTTTTATCAGGTGCCCAGAGTTAATTGCTGACTTAAGTAGATTATATTCTTGATATTTTCATAGCATAATTGTTTTTATGATGACACCAAAGAATTAGACAGTACACATTTTCTTAACTGTCCATACTTCATTTTAGTCCAAAGGTTGTGATTTTAAAAATAAAAATTTAATTCTGGTATCCTAATATAGAGGTACATATTGAAAATAATAAAACAATGAAGGCTGATTCTTAAATCCATTGTAACATAGTTAAATTGTTTGGGTTATTAGGGAAAATATAAAGATATTTTATAAAGAGGATACCAAGAAGCTTAAGCTGGACTAGCCTTGTTTGCAAATGAAGGATTTGGTGCTGCTTTCAGATGTTTATCCTTTGTGTTTTTGTTTTGTTTTTTCATTTTTCTTGAGCTTTAATCTTTGTCATTGTCTTAAAGTCAGCTGGTATTTCTTGTTCATCGACTTTGGTACGATGGTGCTTTGCAAGGATGTATTTATAATATAATGACCAACATTTGGTCAGCCCTTATCCACCTGTTCACTATTACACACACACGCGCACACACACACACACACACACACACACACACTTGCACACATACACCCCTCCCTTTTTTTTGTAAAATAAATGCTTTACTTGTAAACTGTATAAAAACAGACACCTTGTATAAATGCCCTTTTTGATTATTACAATAAGCTGAGTTGTAACAAATGAAATGTTGATTTTTATAATAAAACAGAGTGGAAAAATATTTGCTTGAAGTAAGAAAATAAAATTTGTCAGTTGTGCTTTGCTAATGACCAAAATAAGACTGGATAATGGGTTTTACAAACAAATGTTGCCTTAATTTGTCTCACAAACTTGTTGCTTGGATATGATCTTTAAGTAGAGGAGAACCTCAGAGAGATAATCTAATGCATACCTCTGCGCATTTTTCCACCCTGACACCATTTTACAGATGAAGGAACTGAGACTGAGGAAGTAGCAGAGCTGGGGTTAAAACACATCCCCCCTCAGTCTAAAACTAGCAGTCCTTCTATTTTCCATCACAGTCTGAGTATTAAAGGATTTTATATTGTTTTCAGTTAACTCCAGGAAAAACTAGATGACTTCAGCACTGGTCCCCACTTTAGAATCTCCCATGCATTTTCTGGTAGAATGAAGTTGGTGGTGGAGGACTGGATCTGATTTTATTGATATGAGGAAATACCCTCTAAAAATTCCTCTGAACAAAGATGCATCATGAAATTGTAAACTTAGAAGTGGAAGGGACCTTGGAAGACCATCAAATCTCTTTTTCCACCCCAATTTTACAGATGAAAACAAAGCACAAAGAGGTGATTTCACTTGTCCAAGGCCAAATAATAAGTGCCTACAAGCCCAAGTCTTTCTGGGTCCAGGATCAGCTGACTAACCACATGCCTTGCTCCCTCATAAAGAAATGCTATATCATAAGTATATCACCAAGGCAATATTCATAGTACTGGTAGCAACTATGAAAATGCCTGCATAGTTCTGAATCACAAAATATAACAGATTCTTCATAGAGAAGACAGAAGCAAAACATTCAGACACCAGAAAGCCAAATCTCAACACCAAAAACCAGTCCATCAGCAACAAAGAAGTTAATATACCTTATCACTGCAGGAAGCAACACCATCCCAAAGCCTTCCCCCAGCTCAGGCCTTCCCACAAACAAATGTGAGCCTAGCTGTCTCTTTGCCTGTGTCCTCTCTCTCCCTCTGCGCTAACTGCTCTACCAATTTCCTCTCAATTCTGCTCCACCCTTCCTGACCCATGTGTTCAGCAAGCTCCTCCTACCACAGGCTCCATGTGATTACATTCAGCCTAGTAATGGGCAGGGAAGACCTTCAGATTACCATTACCATTACAACATGTTGTAAAGCTAATTTCATGGCATGGAAGAGAGTAGTGTGAAAGTAGACAAGATACCCAAACTGCTGTGAAGTTTCTATTGAGGCCCAAACCTTGTTCTTACTTGAGAAAAAACAATATGATCTCAATCACTTGACAAAAAAATAAGGAACTATTGGACTCTACTGGATGTAGCCAAAAAAGATCTTGTTCTTGGAGTAGTCTGGTATTCACCAGCAAATTTTTAGACAAGGTAGCTGGAAACCAACTGGTATCACAAAGGTGCTTTTTAAAAATGAATAATTACACCAATTACATTGTAGGTTCCATGCTGACTCCTTCCATTCTACTATATAATTCTACCTCCTGAATAAAAATAAATCAAAGAACGAGTTATACAAGTTTGACAGCCTTTGAAAAGAAAGGTAGACAGATTCCGACAGGAAAAATGAGCTAATGTTAGGGTTCTTATCTATGGATAACTTTGGGAGTCTGAGTTTGGATGCGGAAAAACATTACACCTGTATCTCATTATAATTGGTATCCTTTGTAATCCTATTTCTTATATTCTCTGCATTTAAGAACATTATTCTGAGAATTCCCATAGGCATTTACCATACTGCCAGAGGGAAACGTCACAAAAAGGTTGAGAACCCCTTCTCCAAAGTTTTTTTTTTTTATGTCTCACCATAAAAAATTAAGAGTTTAATGAAAAGTTTTCATGATGAAGACAAAGATCATGAAAAACAAAATAGGCCATCTTGATTATATGAAATTTAAATGTTCCTGTATAAATAAAATTGATCAACCAGAATAAGAAAAAGATACAGGTTGGGAAAACATCACTTGAATATTTTCACAAAAACCTGATATCTGAAATCTGGGGAATAATCATTTAAAATCAAAAGCTTTTCACCATTAAGCAAATGGTCAAAGGGGATGAACTATTTTCAAAAGAAGAAAGGTGGGGCAGCTAGGTGGTACAGTGAATAGAGCACTGGCCCTGGAGTCAGGAGGACCTGAGTTCAAATCCGGCCTCAGACACTTAACACAAAAACTAGCCATGTGACCTTGGGCAAGTCACTTAACCCCAACTGCCCTCTAAAAAGCAAAAAAAAAAAAAGGCAAATCAGTATTGCTCATCTAAAAATAAATTAGCGATCAGATATAACACCCATAAAATTAAAAATGGGAAAATTCCATGTTTGATGGACATACTAATTCGTTATAGGTAGAGCTATTATTTTGGTTTTTCCAGGCTTGTGAACAGAGGAGGGAGTTTAGGTCAGTGAGTGATAAAGATGTGAAACTCTTACAACTTGCAGAAAAGCGGTCACAGACACCAATCTTGGTGTATCTTAGCTTATTCCATCAGAGTTCTGCAAAATAATTTTACCAGCACCAGCAGCATGATTATGACTAAGGAGGAGAAAACCCTGACAAGGATTTTGTGATACAAGTTGAAAAATCAAACACTTAAGGGTTACTGGATCCAATGATCGGATTCCACTTGAGAGAAAAAAAGACTAGAAAAAAGACATCTAGTTGAGGTGGCTGGAGTATACTAACAGCATTGGTAGTTAGTTCCATGGGAATCAACAAAAAGGCATTAGTTTTAATTCCCTACCTACTACTTCTGCTTGCAGGTATTTCTAAATGATTTTTTGTTATTTCTTTAAGCTGTTTTATCTCCTGCTTTTTAACTTCACATTAAAAACCATTATCAATCATAGCTTCTTTGTGATGCATGTTTGCATAGTAACTGCAGAATGAGAGGGGGAACAGGGAGAAAATGGGGGAGAACAGTGACTATATTGATATACAGAGTGAAAGCAGTTGAAACAGGTCAGGAGATTAGACCTTCGTCCAGTTAGCCAGGATGTTATCTTAGCTTGAGGGCTGAACTGATTGAAAAAACTTATAGTTTTGATTATAAATAATTTTTATAAAGCCTTAGGAAAGGTAGAAACAGACTGAGAAAAAATCAGAGAGAAAGAGCTGGACCATTTAGCTCTAGGTTAAAATGAATCATTGTTCTAAGTGCCTTAGGAGTAGAGTTCTAGTCTCATGTGCAAAGGCAGTAGGGTAGAGTAATGGGCCAATGGACAGTCATGCATCTCCTAATGGGAGAAGAGAAGTGTGGTCTAGTGATACTCTACCATTATTGCATGTGAAAAGAGAGATTGAGTGCCTTCGGGATTTCTTTCTCTTATACAGTCAAACCTTGCCCCTAATAAGAAGTACATATTTGAAAACAAAACAATGAAGGCTGATTCTTAAATCCATTGTAACATAGTTAAATTGTTTGAGTTATTAGGGAAAATATAAATATATTTTATAAAAAGCATATCAAGAAACTTAAGCTGGACTAGCCTTGCTTACAAATGAAGGATTTGGTGCTGCTTTCAGATGTTTAGCTTTTGTGTTTTGTTTTGTTTATTTTTCTTGAACTTTAATCTTTGTCACTGTCTTAAAGTCTGCTGGTATTTCTTGTTCATCGACTTTGGAATAATGGTACTTTGCAAGGATGTATTTATAACATAATGACCAACATTTGGTCACCCCTTATCTGCCTGTTCAGTATTTTACACACACACACACACACACACACACACACACACACACACACACACTTTTTTTTTGTAAAATAAATGCTTTACATGTAAACTGTATAAAAACAGACACCTTGTATAACTGCCCTTTTTGATTATTACAAGAAGCTGAGTTGTAACAAATGCAATGTTGATTTTTATAATAAAACAGTGGAAAAATATTTGCTTGAAGAAAATAAAACTACTCTCAATTGTTCTTTGCTAATGACAAAAATAAGGCTGGCTGTTGGGTTTTAAAAACAAATATCACCTTAAGTATTTACTACAAGTGTCCTACTGCCACAAGAAACAAATTTGAGAAAACTTATTGCTAACATATGATCTTTAAGTAGAGGAGAACCTCAGAGAGATCATCTAATCCAACCCCTCTACCCCACCCCCATTTTACAGACAAAGGAACTGAGACTCAAAGAGGATGCAGCAAAGCTGAGGTTAAAACCCATCTCTCCTCAATCCTTCTGATCCTTCCAACTCTATCACAGTTTTAGTACTCAAGGATTTTACTTTGTTTGCAGTTAATTCCAGGGATGGCTTTAACATTGAGCCTCACTTTAGAATCTTCCATACAGTTTCTGGTAGAATGAAGTTGGGGGTGGCGGATTGGATCTTATTTTATTGGTACAGGGAGCTTTTTTTTTTTCCCTTGGCAAGGCTTTATTTTTATTTAATTTTTTTTGGTTACATTTTAACTTCTGAGAATCATTTCAGATCATTTGAACCCTAATAAGGACCAAATCCTGAACTAATCAATCAGATTGCTCTGCCTTACCCTAAAAATGCCCTTTCCTGTGTCAGCAACTTCAAAGACCATAGAAAGGTGACAAGGAGCATTCTTCCTGTTTGTGACAGGATGCCTGCAACAAGAATAGTGGGACCTGTCTTGTCTTTATATCATATGTGTATATACTATCCTGGGATCATAATTTCCACCTGACACTACTTTGTCAATTGTCTTGTTAATTTGTATTTACAACTTATTCAACTAAGAGATTTCCTTTCTGATGATATAGTTAATTGCATATGGAGACCATAAATCTGAGGGACACAGACATCCTGGGATTGTCCTGAAACATATTTAAGGCTATTCATTCTTTTATTAGATGAACTTATGTTTTTGGCTCTGTGCAGCACGTATCTGCTAGCTTTAATGGAATAAACAATAAGAATGTGTAATCACCTGGCCTGTTTACTTCTTTCAACCAAACTTTCAGGTTGGAAGTTATAAATTATCACCTCCCCCACACCATGCCACACTTGAGAAGACTGCCATTTCAAAATACACACACACATATAAAACCATACCAAGCCTATTTCTATTTATCCGTTCTTTCTCTATCTTCCTTCATAGGTTCTTTATAGTTGATTTGAGTATTTGTAATACTCAGAACAGCTCAGTTGTTCACAGCTGTTCTTCAAACAATATTGCCATGACAGTATCACCAAGAGAATTATCTCGTTTTTGCTTATTTCACTCTTCATGATTTCATGCAAGTCTTTCCATTTCTTTCTAAAATCAACCAGTTCACCCATTTCTCACAGGACAGTAGTATTCAGTACATGAAACTTTTGAGTGAAGAAAATTCCCTCTTAAAATTCCCTCTACAACTTAAAGACTCCAGAGGGTTTCCTAGAATGGTGGTGTCAAACTCCAGTAGAAACTGGGTCTTTACATAAGTAACCCTGTGGCCTGCATATTGACTTAGTTTTAAAATGGAATATTATCTGTTTTGTTGCATTTTAATTTATTTTGTTAAATATTAGTCAATTACATTTTAATTTGATTTGGGTTTTACTGGGGAGGCATTCTGACACTTCTTATCATAGAGAAGTAAAAAGTTAAGTGACTTGCCCATAGTCACACAACTGAAGGTAGAGATTGAACACATAGATTAATCATTGATTTAGAGCTGGAAGGTAATTTGGAATTGTTAAAAAAAAAGTAACTGAGGTGTTCAGGTACTTTGAATCAGAGATCTCACTGCTGGCACTGTTCCTCCAGGTTATTGACAAGAAAATACCCATTTGTACACAATTATACCAAAAAAAGAACAATAAAGAACAAATTATAACTAAATATGTGCCCAATAATTGGGGAATGGCTGAACAAACTATGATATTCAAATGTAATAGAATATATAGGGTATCTCAAAAATCTTAATGAAGTTTAAGACTTTTGAGACACCTGTAATGGCAAGTAAAGTGGTCCTTTGCTCCTTGTTTCAGCTATTCAAGTGTCTTTGAGCCCCAACTGTGATTCTATCAAATCTTTGTTGGAAACAGTATACATTGTGTTGCCCTTAATAGGCCTAAGGGAGTTTGGAGATCTTCCCTGCTCTTAATAAGCCTACTATCATCACATGGAACCCATGGTGGGAGGAATTTGCTGGAAGAGTGGAACAGGAAGCATGCAACAGGAAGGGTTGAAAAGGAAGGAACAGAGCAGATAAAAGCTTGAGCATGAGCTGGGACTAAGTAGAAGTGAGAACAATAATGCTTGTGATTTCAGCACTCTGTAGCACTCTGTTGGTCTGTCAGACTAGAGCCTTGTCTGTTGTTTTTAGACAGAAGTCTTAAAGAGGACTTTACTGTTGATACAAAAGCCCTGAAAGAGGACTTTACTGCTATTTATCCAGAAGTCCTGGAACTTTACTGCTGGTTTGTGTTTGATTTCTCAGACAGAAGTTTTGTCTGTTGGTTTGTTACTTTGTCAGACAGAAAGTGAATTGAGATGATAGTGCTGGCAATGTGCATGAATATTGTAACTCTGCTAAGCTTAATGTGTGTAAATATTGTTGTGGCTCTGTTAAGCTTTCCCTTCCCAGAGACAGAAACTGTGAAGGGCTTGGAATGGACTAGTCACTGTGAGCTGTGCGTGAATCCAGACACCAGTTTGGGTGAATCCAGGCAAGAGCTGGGAGCATTCCATGGAGTCATGGAGTTTGGAAGTCAGCCTCAAGTTAAGATGAAAGGATCTTTACGTGAGTACTTAGTACTGACTGATGAGATTTGATTTATTGGTGATTTATTTGATTTACTGGTGAATTGCCTTTGCACTTTTCACTATCTCTTAAGGATGATTTGGCTTAAGGATGATTGGAAGCCAGCCTCCAATCAAGATGAAAGAAGACTTTAGATGGGTACTTTATGTTGATTGAGGAGATTGTGACTTACTGAATGATATGTTTTGTTTAAGACTATGTGGCCACCTTAGTAATAAATTGTTATGTTATATTGTTGTGAATGTTGTGCTTTAGTTTCTTGAATGTTTTACTGTAGTTTGTTGCTGAATAAATAGAGAGTTCACTGTATAATGTGATCAGAATCTTATAGCTGTTCACAGCAGCGGTCCTCAGGAGAGCTGCTTGTGATTGGACTTATAACACCCTATATTAATACACTGGAAGAAATGACAAATATAAAAAATCTATAGAAACACAAGAATACTTGTAGAAAGTGATTCAGAATGAAGAAAGCAGAGCCAAAAAGAACAATATACTAATGAGTTGTTATATGCCATAGAACAATGCGATTAAAGACATTGTTTAATTATTTTTCAATCACGTCTGACTTTTTTGACCCCATTTGGGGTTTTCTTGGTAAAGATACTGGAATTATTTGCCATTTCCTTCTCCAGGTCATTTTACAGATGAGGAAACTGAGACAAACAGCGACTTCCCCAGGGTCATGCAGCTAGTGTCTAAGGTCAGATTTAAACTCAGTTTTTCCTGACTCAATGCCCAGTGCTCTATCCAAAAGAGGCAATATATCACAGCACAAATGGTACTTTATAAAGTGCTTTCTAATATGACTTCTGTCATGTTGGCAATATGTATATTATTATGCCCAATTTATAGGGTTTCATAGAAGTTGATGACTAGTAATTGTCAAAAGTCAAGACTAGAACCCAGGTTTCCTGATCACAAGTCCAGTGCTCCCTGTCACTTGCTAAATTGTTCACTATTTGATTCAGTAATTGGGAGGGAAAGTGATAGGGACTCCTTGCAGCCTACAGGGGGATTTATATCCCAATTAGTAATATCTTTTTGGTAGCAATAATAATAATTATATTTATATGGCATTTTAATGTTTGTAAAGAGCTTTACAAATATCTCATTAGAAATTGACTTTGCTACAAGGATAAGAAGAGAAGTAGTCAACTGGAGAAAAATCTCTGATAAGGATTTGATATCTGATGTGTGAGTATGTGTGTGTGTTGAATGTATATATGTATGTGTATATATAACCAAATACCATTCCCCAATAAGGTAAGTGGTGAGAGAATATGAAAAAATAGTTCTGAAAAAGAAATACAAACTACTAACAACCATGTATAAGAATGCTCCAAATCACCAGTAATAAGAAATGTGAATCAAAGGCTTTATCTTGCATCTAGGATACTGACAAAGATGGTGGAAATAGTGTTGTAGTGGTTATGGAAAAGTGACCACACTAATAATATCATGTTAGTGGAGTCGTGAATTGGAATGACCGTTCTGGAAAGCAATTTAGAATTATGCCCAATGAAATTATGAGTAATATGTCTGTATCCTTTGACCCAGAGATTCTAGTGCTAGGCATATACCGACATTGATGTCAGTGATAAGAAGAAAGATCCCATATGGCACAAAATATACGTAGCAGTACTTTTTTCTTGTGAAAAAAGAACTAGAGGAGGAGCCAAGACGGCGGAGTGAGAGCAGGGACTTGCCTGCCTTCTCCTCCAAGCTCCTCCAAATACCCATTAAAGATGACTCTGAGCAAATGCCGGAGCTGCAGAACCCACAAAATGATGACAGGAAGAGCGTGTCACGCTGGGCTGGGAGACGAGTACAAGCCACCGTGTGCCACACTGGGACAGACAAGGCTGGAGCGGGCCTAAGTGAATCACTGGCCACCGTAGCAGGTTTCCAGGCTGCTCCACCCACAAACATCAAAAACAGTATACAAAAGATTGGTGGGAAAACTCTGTGGGACCTGGATAAAAGAGCAGTGTGTTCCAACGGGGGGTCTGGCCCCAGGCCTGGGCTGGGGAAGGTGGCAATGGCAGTGGCAGTGGCAGCAGCAGCAACAGCTGTTTCAAGAGCTCTGAACCCACAGATGGGGGATCAAAAACCAAAACCCCAGAAGCCTGGGACAGTACACCCACCCACCCCTACCCCCATTGGAAGCACAGCACTACTTTGACAAGTATTTGGCTAGGAAGATGGGCAAACAGTATTTTAAAAACTCAGACTATAGAATCTTTCTTTGATGACAAAGAAGATCAAAACATACAACCAGACAAAGACAACAAAGTCAAAGCTCCTGCACCAAAGACTCCAAGAAAAATATGAATTGGTCACAGGCCGTGGAAGAACTCAAAAAGGAATTTGAAAATCAAGTAAGAGAAGCAAAGGAAAAAATGGGAAGAAAAATGAGAGTGATGCAAGAAAATCATGGAAAATGAGTCTACAGCTTGCTAAAGGAGACTCCCCAAAATACTGAAGAAAATAACACCTTAAAAAATAGACTAACCAAATGGCAAAAGAGGTCCAAAAAGTCTATGAGGAGAATTCCTTAAAAAGCAGAACTGGCCAAATGGAAAAGGAGGTCCAAAAGCTCACTGAAGAAAATAATTCCTTCAAAATTAGATTGGAGCAGCTAATGGCTTTATGAGAAATCAAGAAATTAGGGGCGGAGCCAAGATGGCGGTGTAGAAGCAGCAAAGTTTCACAGCTCCCACACAGCCACCCTAAATACCCATAAAATATCACTCTAAACAAATTTTAGGGCTCCCAAACTCACAAAAATACAGAAAACACATCTCTTGCTGAAGGCAGCTTGGCAGGAGGGGCTTACTGCGGCAGACTGGGAGCCAAAGCCGGCCTAACCCGAAATCAAAACTGCAGCCAGGCCCCAGGACTGCCGGAAGGAGCCAAGCCATAGCTTCAGGCTACAAGAGAGCGGATCTGCAGCACCTGGAGCAATCTCCACATTTATCAAGCCAGGAAACATAAGGCTTAGAGAAAGGTCAGTGGAATTCAAGCTTTCAGGCTAAATTTGGGGGAGGAAAAGCAGTCTGGCTGAACTGCCCCCAGGGCAAGGAAGCAGCAGGAAGTGGCAAGATCTGCTGTAACCAGTAACAGCCTCCACTGGGCTGCTTCCGAGCTCCTGGCCTGCCAACAGCAGGGGGGCCAAGACGGTTGATCAGGACCAAGGGCTCTTGTGTTGAGTGGCCTGGATCCAGATTGTGATCTTTGGTGGTGGTCCTGGGGTGCACTTTCAGCAAGCCAAAGATTGTGGGGGCTGCAGCAACCCCCTAATAGCTCCAGCAGCTATGAAAACCCCAGAGATTTGGGACAGAGCTTTCCCCCTGGAAGCAGAGTTCCACAGAGCTGAAAAAACCAACCAATTAATTGACTGGACAACATGAGGAAAAGGAAGCAAAATAAGAACAGCAATAAAACTCTGGAATCCTTTTTTGTAGACAAAAAGGATCAAAGCACGGAACGGAAGACGACACAGTCAGAACTCCCACACCAAATGCTTCCAAGAAACATGAAGATTGCCTACAAGTTATAGATAAACTTAAAAAGGACTCTGAAAAACAAATAAGAGAAGTGGAGGAAAAATTGGGAAGAGAAATGAGAATGATGGGAGCAAATCATGAAAAGAGAGTCAACAACCTGACTGAAGAAAACAACACTTGAAAAAATAGATTAACTCAAGTGGCAAAAGAGGCCCAGAAAGCCAATAAGGAGAAGAATGCCTTAAAAAGGCAAATTTTCCAGATGGAAAAAGAATCTCAAAAGCATTCTGAAGAGAATAATTCCTTCAGAATTAGTGGAGCAAATGGAAGCTAATGACTTTATGAGAAACCTAGATGCTATTAAACAGTTACAAACAAATGAAAAAAATAGAAAGCAATGTGAAATATTTCCTTGAAAACAACCACTGACCTGGAAAATAGATCCAGGAGAGACAATTTGAAAAATCATTGGTCTACCTGAAAGCCATGATCAAAAAAAGCACTTGGAAAGCATACAGCAAGAAATTCTCAAGGAAAATTGCCCTGATGTTTTAGATTCAGAGGGGAAAATGGAACTTGAATGAATTCACTGATCACCTCTTGAAAAAGATCCCCAAAAGAAAACTCCTAGAAATGTTATTGCCAAGTTCCAGAATCCCCAGTTAAAGGAGAAAATATTATAGGCTGCAAAGAGAAAAATTGTGGAAACACAATTAGGATAACCCAGGATCTGGCAGCTTCTACACTGAGGGATTGAAGGGCCTGGAATATGATATTTCAAAGATCAAGGGAGCTGGGGTTAAAACCAAGAATCACCTACCCAACAAAATGGAGTATAATGTTCCAGGGGAAAATATGATCATTCAATGAGGTGGAAGACTTTCAAGCATTCTTGCTGAAAAAACCAGAACTGAACAGAAAATGTAACAGTCAAACACAAGAAGCATGAAAAGGTAAATATGGGAAAGAAATCACAAGGAACTTATCAAAGTTGAACTATTTACATGCCAATATGGAAAAATGAGAATGTTAACTTATGAAACTTTTTTTAGTATGAGGATAGGTGAAGGGAATACAAATATACACACACAAACACACACACATATATACTTACACATATGTCTATATAGGAGGTTATATATGCGTATGAATACATATATGAGCATGTGTGTATATGTGTACATCGAGGGTATAGAATCAATTGAATATGAAGGGATGATAATTTAAAAGGTGAAATTCTGAGGTGGGAGAGGACTAGAATGAGAGGAGACAGGGAGAGACAAAATGGGGTTAATCATCCCATATAGAAGAGGCAAGGGATAACTGTTCCAACTTTACTTTCATTTACTCTCATTGAATTTGTCTTAGGGAAGGAATGACATAAAC
>JAQQSW010002608.1:0-14910 GCA_028646575.1 Pseudocheirus occidentalis
CTCCTGCTGAACTGCCTTCAGCAGGGACGTGTTTTCTGCAGTTCCGTGGATTTTGGAGCTGTAAAATTTATTGATTTTATGTGTATTTAAGGTGGCCGTGCAGGAGCTGCTGATCCTTGCTGCTTCTATGCCGCCATCTTGGCTCGACACCGATTCCTTCTAGTCTTAAGGCCTAGCATATGGAGTTTGTACTAAATAAACCATGTATTTTTTAATATATGGATCAACTAAGGCTCCCAGAGAAGCAGTGTCATGCCCAGTGTCATAGTAGTTACACAACTTTTTCTTAGTAGCCCTGATGGCATTAGCATGGTCTCATACAGGTTGTAACTGCTGACATATTTGTTGAATTAATGAAAACATGTATCCTTTGACAGTTGTGGGAAAGGACCAAAGCAGTTTCCTGATGTACATGTTTGTCTGGTAAATAAACTTCGTCTCTAATTGATATTTTTTCTCTGTCCTCAAATTATTACATATTATTGATGTGTTTAAATGCTTTATCTTCAAGGAGAAACCAAGTTTCTTATGTTTGTCTCTATACTGAACCCCTCCCCCAAACTCATATAGTGCCTTGTATTTAATAGGTACTTAATGAATGAATGAATGATATTTGAATGAATGAATTAATGACTTAAGTTAATTTGTCTTATTACCCCCTATACACTATTTGTTCCTTTCCTGGCTTTCTCATCTTCTCATTTCTAAAAATGAAACCACACACTCATAGAAAAGATTAGAAACCTCTTATTCCTTAGTCTGTAGACAGTAATACTGGGATTTAATGACTTGCTGCTTAACATGTTCAGATTTCTTTCAACATCCACAACATTTTCAAGGTGAATTCTCACTGGATGGGAAACAAAGCATGCAGTTCTCCATTGATAGAATCTTCTACTCTGAAAGGGATTGCCTTCCTCCCAAGCCTGGGTTCATTCTTTTCTTTTTTCTATGAGATGCTCTTCAATATGGGCCACAATTAAGTGAAAACATTGATTTATACACCTAAATAAACCAAACAACTGAATGAGCATAAGAAAAACTGAACAAGGAATGGCAAATGCTTTAGCAGAATAACAATGAGGGTCTATATGGCATAGCTAATGGCCATTCACTGTCTGAAAATTAGAAGGTTGTAAAAATCTGCATACTATCTTGATGTTTTGTTTACTTAATCAATTGTGTATCTGAGTGGCTTTTTGAGATAGATAGCCATTTTCACCTCTCCTACTCTTCCCCTAGCTTGGATCAGACACAGAAGAATCCATTATGTCTTAAACCTTTTCCCCTGTGTTGTCTATGGTCATTTGCTTCAAACCAAAAGAAGTCACCTGCTCTTCTCTCCTCCTGGAAACCTGGGCATTGGCCAGGACAAACTTAATAAGAGAGGCACAGAGGCAGAAGTCATTATCACCAGTGTATGCCTGTCTCATTGCTGGATTCTAACCTGATTTCCACATTTGATTCATGAATTCTGGCTCAGAAATATAGTGTAGCAATGGGGAAGGAGTCCAAAGACCCTGCTCCTGTCTTTCCTTCAACTTCTGACCTTTGAAAAGTAACTCCTGTTTTCTGACCCTTACCTGCAAAATAAAGAATTTGGTATAGATCAAAAGATGTCAAACATGATATTCTATTTTTGTAAAAGTAAATTGTTTATTTTTAATTTTCAACATTCACTTCCATAAATTTTAAATTTTCTCCCTCTCCCTCCCACCTTTCCTTCCCAAGATTGCTTACAATCTGATATGGACTCTACCTATACATTCCTATTGAATGAAAGAAGTGAAAGCTTCTCAGACTATACTCTAACTTTTAAGTCTTTTTCAAGTTCCACTTCACTGGAAATCACATGATTTACAAGGACTCAATACTCAGAGCAATAGGGAGTCACCCCTCTCCTCACTGACACTTGTTGGTGGGGGAGAATTTCGTGTTAGGGTTTTACAACTTCACCATTTCCTTTTGTAAATTACCTCTCCTCCCTGACCATTTGTCAGGAGAGTGGCCCTTTCTCGATATCATAGTAAACCATTCTTTTCTGCTTCCTACATTGAGAAGCCTCTGAGTATTGTTTGGGTAAGGATCTCTGTTGCACACTGTTTTGGGGTGCACAAACTATTAAACACATTTTCACAATAGTCATCAAAAGTGGTATTCTAAATCCACTATGGCTACTCTCAAGGGTTATAATCTCAACCAGATTAAAATGCAGTTGGGACATATTTGACAAAATAAATTTAAAAATTAACAAAAGTTATATAGTAATATAGCAAAAAGTAATATGGAGGGTTTTTTTTTCAGTATTCCTGTGGGATCATTATTTATGTTTTAGTCCCTCCTACCCCCATTCAAATTTGACACCACTGGTCTAGATGATTTGTAAGACTTCTTTTGGCTCTAAAAAGAATAATATATGATTCCATAAGACTTAATTGCTTTTGAAGTTAGAGATAAGGACTGAATCTATGATTTCATAGCTAGAGGGAAATCCTAGATAAGAAAAACCACCCTACCATTGAAAGTTAGTACCTTCTTCGCATAGTTTTAGAATGTTGCTTAGGGCATTGAAAGGTTAAATGACTTGCCCAGAGTCAAACAGTCAGTATCTTCAAAGACAGAACTTGCTCCATAACTATCACTCAAGATACTGTCCTTTGAACTTCAAAATTTTCAATTATACCACCCTCTCTGGATTCTTATTACTGATCTCTACCTCAGTTCAGAGTATACCACCAGGACTAAAGGTTTCCTCTCTCCTGTCTTCTATTTTCCTTGAAAACATTAGAAGACATTACATTGATGGCATCGAAGTTTCTGACCTTTCCATTCCTTCATGTTATCTATTCCTATCACCCTCATCTTGACTTTGCATCTGCCATTCACATGATATAGTTACACGTTAGAACTCAGCATCACTCAAAACTGATCAGCTACTAAGATACTGAACTTTAAACTTCCCACTTCTTCCTTATCACAGTATCTTTTTCTCTTCTACCCCTTCATGTCTCTTTCACCTGTTTTCGACTATCAGTGTAATCTCTGGTCCTTCCATTCATCATTACTTTAGTGCAATGATCCTGGTTACATTTGAGTCAAATATATCAAGAATACTCCACCTCTGTGACCCTTTGCTTTTTTCCTTTGTAAACTCTGAAAAACCTTAATCATTTGCTTTTGCTCATACTCCCACAAAACAATTGAAGGAATTCACAAAGCCACACCAACAAGATTTATCACACACACACACACACACACGCATATATTTTTCCTAGACCCCTAGTGATGTTTAATAATCCTTATTCACCTTTAATGCTTCCCTGTAACATTCCTAATAATATTTTAAAACATCCTCATTTCTCCTTAATCCCCCACTACTACCTCTTCCTATTTTCTCTCAGCAGATGACCTTACCTCCTCTTTTCCTGAAAAGATCAGGGCTATCTATCATAAGCTCTGACAGCTCCACTCCTCTGCAACTCAAAATTTATTCTTTCCCTCCATCTCTGTCTTTTCCCATCCTGTCCTCCTTCCCTCCAGATTCATAGGATAAGATGGTCCTTTTGCTTTCCAAAGCTATTCCAACAAATATTCAATTCCATCCTCTCATACCTCGTCAACTTCCATTGTTATCTCCCATCTCTCACTTTTAAATTCTCCCTCTCTCCTGATTCTGTCCCCTGTGCCCTATGATCTTCTACATTTGGAAAATACTTTTCTTTGATTTGATTATTTCCTGGACTATTGCTTCAAATCTCTTTCTTACACTGTTAAAATTTTAGGAAAATTAAACTATGCTTGCTCCCTCTATTTCCTCATTATCTGCTCAGTTCCTTGTGGTCAGCCTTCCTTTACAAAGTCACAATTGGCCTCCCAAATATAAAGTTTAGTGACCTCCTCTTAGTCCCAGACTTCCTTAATTTTCTAATAGCATTTGACATTGATAATTACTGTCTTGGATTTTTTTCTCTGATTTTCCATTCCCTGACTCTCAACTTACCTGTCTGCCTGATCCTTCTTATAGTTCTTTACTGATTTCCCTTCTTAAATGAAGAAAACAACTGTTTTTCTCAATCTGACAGCTTGAAAAGACAAAGCCATAAATGTGTTTGAAAAAGAATGTTGGCACAATTTCACATTCATAGATATGTTTGTGGTCAAGACAGATTATGAAGGATAAACCAAAAAGCTGCTGGAATTGATGAAGATCATTCCTTCCCTTAACTGGAATGATTTCTCCTCCTTCTGTTTCCTAATTTTGGCTTTTCCTTTAGGATCTATTCTCTGTGCTCTCTCTCCCTCTTTGTGATCAACCAATCCAAAAGCATTTATTAATAATCTGCTGAGCATCAAACACTGAAGAATTTCATCTGTTCCCATAGATTTAATTATCACCTCTGCAGATCACTTGTAATCACAGAGTTTAAAGAACATCTAAGTTAAGCTTCTTCACCAAGTAAAGATGAAACATCTAAGATGAAGCTTTAGAGAACATACATAGTGTTCTTTATTTTTATTCCCTATTAAACTTTAATGAAATTCATTTGAAACATTAATAAACATTTGTTAAACAGATTATTAAATAATTGAACAAATAAATATTAATAAACATTAATCATTAAAATACAAGACACTATTTTTTATACAATTCAATTACACAAATATTTGTCAATGACCTACTATAGGAATTATGCTAGGAGAGAGAGATACCAGAGCAAAAACAAAAGGTAGACTTTCCCTCAAGGAGTTTACATTCTATTGGAGGATACAACATATAGACAGATAAGCAAATACAAGATTATATAAGGAGTGACAGAGCACTGATAACATCAGGGAAAAGAAAGGCTTCTCATAGGACCCAGTAACTGAGCTGAACCCTGAAGGAACTAAGAGAAAGAGTTGAAGTACATATCCAGGCATGGGAAATAGTTTGTGCAAAGGTCCAGAGTCAGGAGATGGAATTTCTGGAGTATTGCAGGTAGGTGAGTTCAGTGTGTGTACATACATACATACATCTATGCATACATATACACATCTGCACATACACCCACACCCATATATCACTGTTCTTCACATGACTTGACTAAAGGACCCCTTGCTACTTTTCCAGTTGGGTGTGCTACAATATCTTATCAGCTACCCAGTAACTTATATTTGAAACACCTGGGATTTGATTAAAAAAACCATTTTTTTTCAGATTACCTCATTTTTTCCAATCCTGAAAGCATCAAAAGAACAGAAGAACATGTGGCCCATATAGCCTCAGGGGGGCTAAAATGAATGTTGTCAAAAGGGTCATATACTGCCCTGTTTGGGGGGGTGGCATTTAAAAATAAAGCAGTACTTGCTTTAGAGCAGACATGCCAAATATGGCAGAGAATGACACAGAATGGACAGTGATCTTGGCATATGTTATATGGTGGGTTTTGTCCTGACTTATAAATAGGAAATGTACCTCTGCACTCATATAACTTCCTTTGCATGTTGGGATGGTTTCCTTGTTTGAGGTTTTATCCTTTGCATCTATCACGGTTTGTGGCACAAAGAAGGCACTTCAATAAATTACTGAATTATTGATTGATTGAACATCAGTGGTTTGGAACTGGAAACTTTTCAGTTGACCATGGCTTTCTGGATGAGGACCATGATGGAGAATGCCTAGAAAGGAAGGCATATACAACATGCCTAAGACACAATATGGACAATAAGAATTCAGAATGAGATTCTGTAAACCCTGGATCCAGGGCTAGAGCATGGTTATGTATAAGAGATTCCTTGCTAACCATGGGCCTCCAATATTCAGTCAGGAAGAAACTTCTGTCTTACAGCAGCTAGAAAATAAGACTCAATCTTGTCTTATAGTGAATCTAGTTCATTCTTTTCTCTGTAATTGTAATATTGGAGACATTTCTGATAAACCTTCTACAAATGGTCTTTGAACATATTTGTTTCCTTGGAAGAAGTGAAGTTGAGGCCTTAGATCATAGGACTGAGAGCCATCTGGGAGTTTTCTATTACATTTTTTAATTTTTTATTCCATTCAGTAGGTTTATTTTATTTTTTTAAAGCACAGGAATTTAGAAACAAATCAGAATCCTAATAGCACAGGGCCAGCTATTTTTAACTTATGAAAAAAGTTCTAACTGTCTCATTTTCAATCTTAGATTTGAGGAGGTGAGATAGACTCTGCTAGCACCATGGAGTTTATATACAGATTATAATCTGAATAGCTATTTCATCCCTGTACCAAAAAGTATGTGGGCCTGCTCTCCTTATCTGCCTAGCCATTCTCAGTGGCAAGGTAAGGACCAAATGAATTTGTCAAGAAGAACACCTCATAGGGTTCCCCAAAACCTTGTCCTGAGATCCTCCACCAATGATGCCAGATCATACAAATGACTCATACGTTTACCTTAAAAACAAAGATGGTGTTTAATTAAAACAGATGACAAGAAATTGACTAAAGAGATAAACATTGTCTACATCCATGCACAAAAAGTTACCAACTTCCAAGGGCAGGGTTGTAATATCAATTGCAGAATTCAAATACAACAGGGTTGTAATATATAGGGGTGTTTTTTTTAAATCAAGTTCTTCTTTTATCCCTCTCCTTTCCACAGCAGTGTCAGGACTTAAACAGTTCAGACTCACAATTACCATGGACCTAAGGCTGGCTGGTCATGTTTTGTGTTTCTTTCCCTCCTTTTAATGTGGAATAGGCTAGTTCCTTATGGTCACTGAAAGATCTTACTGCTACTCTGATTCTCTCTAGCCCCTCTCTACTATGACGCTCTCTTCCTCTTCCAAATCCATGAATCCCATTTGCAAATCACTGCTTCAAACAGTCATTTGACCATTCTTATAGATTTCTTTTGCATGCTCTTTTCTTCTACCATGAAGCTGCTTTCTCCTTAGAGGCATCTACTGGAACAGTGGGTAAAGCCCTGGGCTTGCCATCAGGAAGACCTGAGTTCAAATGGAACCTCACTAGAAGTCTGACCTTAGGTAAATCACAGACTCTATTTTCCTCAGTTTCCTAAGTTATAAAATAGGAAGACTAATAGCACCTACCTCGCATGTTTTTTGGAAGAATCAAATGAGATAATATTTGTAAAAAGTACTTAGCAGAGTGCCTGGAACATAGTAGGTACTGTGCAAATGCTTATTCCCTTCCCTTCCCCTTTCTTACCATTCCCAGCACACCTATCCTTCTTTTACACACAACTGCTATCTCCACTGCAGTCCGTATTGCCATCCATCTGATGAAAGTCTATATTTGAGAGCCAAGTGCCCCAGGAGTCATGTGTCTGGGAGTTCTCTTCAGTGAGCTGAGCAACTACTCATTTCTGAATTGTGGGGAAAATGAAACTTCTGGAAAATTTACTGGAGTTGGATTGTGAAAGACTTTAAATGCCAGACTGAGAAGTTTGTATTTTACCCTAGAGGCACTGAGGATGGCAACTGACTGAAGATATGTGAGCAGAGGAGTGACATGGTCAGACCTGTGCCTTGGGAAGATTAATTTGGTAGGGTGGGATGTATGTATTGGAGAAGAGAAAAACAGTAGGCTAAGTCTGAACAAGGGGTAGAGCTACTGATTCTTCTGAGATGAACTGAAATGATTGGAACAGTGAAATAAGATAATATGGTTGACTGGGAGGAAGGAGATCTAGTCTATCTATTGCCCCAAATTAACTCGATACCTGACTTTGCCTAAGTAACAGTGTTTCTGTACCTCATTTTTCTCACATGTAAAATGAAGGAGTTGGCTTAAATGATCTCTAAACTTCCTTCTTCCTCTTAAATTTGAGGAATCTATGGTTTTAAGACCATTAATTTTTTAACATTTTATTTAAACTGTCTCTGCCTCTTTTTGAGACCATATTATTTGCAGTTCTGTTTATTTATCATTGCTGGGCATTAATTGGAGTGTCACCTTTCATGCAACACAATATTCAGCTTCTAAAATTGTGGGCCTTGGAAATTAGCTATGGTAGTTAGCATTTAATATTCTCCCCTTTTGCTGTGCAATTAGCTCGCACTAATGCAATTTAATTAGTTTGCCGCATTTCTAGAAAATCGTAGTAGTAGACAAGATTTAAAATGAAGTTACATTCCTTGAACTTTTCCTTAAGTTAATTTAAAATGCCAGCAGGGCACCCACTGCTGTGAAAATTAATGAATGAGCCATGACAGTCTGTCTCAGTTTTGTGTTTGAGTGATTTCACGTGCAGAGAACATATGTGACAAACAAAATATACTCAACACCAGAGAAACAAGAATCTATCTGCTGTTTGGCTAAACATTCAGGCCAATACTTCCTTATACTTTCCAGAAGAATATTACTCCAATCCCTTCTTAAATTTAGCAAGGGAGTGGCTTATGTTTCTGGACACTGGAGAGCAGTAATCTCTTTCCTGGGAAATCCTTTTTTTCTCATGATGCTGGGTGAGCATTTGGCATTTTGCTAACATTCTAACTTGTATTTTCTCTATTTCAGGAGCCCATGTCTGCTCTCTACCATCAAACTACCATACCCTCAAATCATTTTGGTGATGAAAGAAAGATGCCATGCCATCAGACCACAGAAAATCGAGGGGAAACTACTGGGAATTCAGTAGGCATTGGCTAAAATGAATCTCAGTTGTGCTGCTTTACTTTTGTAGACAGTAAAAGGATGCCTGGAGTTATTGCATTTAAAGCCTCCCTGTTGCATTTGAATTCTAGATGTAAAATGTAAAAGGGCATTCAAGGTGTTTGCTAAGGAAAATGGTATTCAAAATATTTTCTTTCTTCTTTTTAATTAGGAAGTTGCTTTTTAAAAAAATAAGTTTTGTTGGTGTTTTTTGTTTGTTTGACATACCTAGTCTCTAAGGCCCTGTCTCAAACAGAGTTCTCCCATGAAAGAGCCTCCCCATGCCCTAGCATAATTAAGTAAAAAAAAATCTGATTCAGTGATCTAATCTGATAATGTACTTCACTTTTTGCCCTTTGGGGGTTAATAGTTCTAGGGTTTTTGTTTTGTTTTTCAGCTCTACTGATCCAAAAGAAAAGGATATATATGTCATTGAGTTAAAATGATTACTTCAAACAAAGGAACATTAGTTTGGGGTGGCATCTCCTCTTTGCCTTTCACAAGAAAGACATGTTCCTCCTTCTCTACTCTTTTCCTTTTCCCTCTTATCCCTTTTTCCTCTTCCTGTCTCTTTCCCCCTTTTCCCTCTTCCTCCTCATAACTCCCTTTGCCTCTCTTTTAATACACCCCTCCCAAAAAATTCAGAGCAAATACTAAGTGAATGTAAACCTTGACTTCTCCGGATCATTTATAGGCAATTTTTGAATTCATATCTTGTGACTCCAAAGGTTCTTTTTGTTACACCTTAATAAGGAATTTGAGTGGAGATGTTGAGGTGATAAAGTTTTGTTTAGGTCTTTGGAAAGGTGTGAAGGGAGTAGAGCAGAAGAAGAATTTAAGAGAGCAGGAGATAGGCAAGATGGGATTATGATAGCAGAGAATCACAATGTGGGAGAGAGAAAAGAGAGACTGGAAATGAGATGATCTGAGTTTGAGTTCTAACTTTACTACTTACTAAGTGTATTAATTATATTAGGCAAGTCACTTAACACCTCTAGACCTCTGTTTCCTCATCTGTAAAATGGATTGGAGAGAATTGAACTAGAGGAACTCCAATGTCACTTTTAGCTCAAAATTCTATGATACCAGAGGGATAGAACGGGGACAGAATATGAACCTGAAATGAAATTTAATCCATTATTTATGTCATTGATTTCTTTTCATGTTCTTAATTTTTTCAGCCATTCATTTTATCCCTCAAACCACCTCTTTAAATTATTATTTCAAAACCTTCTAACTCAGCTCCTCTAGGAAACCTCTAACTGCTTCTCTTTATAGGGGTGGCAGGATATAGATTCAGAATGATGCATGTATTGTAAGACTTGGCCAATAGATTGATTTGTTCTACTTAAATCATACTGTGTTAAAAAGAAAGGTTCCTTTGGGTAAATGGACAGAATCACAAGTAGCAGTGATTTTAAAAATAATGTCCCTCAAAGGAAGGAACAAAGACAAAGTTTTCAATATTTTAGGACTCTTTCCACAACCCTCATCCCTCACACATGCACAGTGCCTAGCCCAGGGCTCTGTATAAAATAGGTGCTCAATCAATGTTGCTGTCTGACAAAAAAATAATACAAAAAACAAGAATCCATTCCTGTTGCAAATATTAGCAGTGTGTAGAAATAGCCACCCTGGTGTAAACGAATATTGAAACCTATATAGAACTGTCATTTTGAGTTTGGAATCTCAGCATACCAATTCAGAGGTTGGTTAAGTTCTCTGTCTATGATAATATGATTCTGTCCTTCTGGCCATTTTTAGCAGATTCCAATCACAGGTAGCTTCCAGCCAAGCATCTCCATTCCATTCATAATGCAAGCAAATGGGAAACAAGATTCAACACTTTTCAAAATTGCTGCTCATTAGGGAGCAGCTACAATGCATAGATTTGCACAGGTCTTACTGGCGATTGCTTCTCTCAGTAAAATATTAGACATTCTACATGGTACAGTCACTGTTCCCAATCCATTAAAACATGAAGACTATAAAATTGAAAGCTCTGAAATCAGTGGGAGCAAAGCATCAGAAGACATATTTTTCCTGATTATACACAGACATATATACACACATACGAATGTATGTATACACCTTAGAATAATTATATTTTAATGATTTAGATTCCTTTAAGTTATATCTTTTGAATTCCTGACTATCCAACGTAGTGAAGAATAGATTTCAGTCAAATACTAATGATTTCTTGAGCAGTTTCCATTTTAAAAATTGCATCACAGAATAGTACTCTATAAACTCCATGAAAAAAAGATATTAAAGAGTGAATTATCTTTCTTCTCTTAGTCAACTAATGTGAGACTTTGTGGTTTATATCTGCTCTGCTATACTTAGGGGACAATTGTCATCTTTCATATTAACCTCAAATTCAGGTTTTCCAAACTCCTAAACCCCCAAACTATTTTTGGTGAATTCTTTCAGCAGTATATTTCAACTGTCAAAAGTAAAAGGTTCAATTGGCAGAGAATCCACAGATAAAAAGGAATCTAAAGGCAGGGCCCAAGGTTGGGCACTACAGATGGAAGTGTATAATTTCTGCAGTCTGGAGATCCAGAGTAATGCTATCGGGAATAATGCTCTATCATTTGTGGAGGCCATATGATTCAGTGGAATGTATGATGAATTTGGAGTCAGAATAAATGAAGAATAATTTATTAAATGCTTATTTTGCATCAGGAATTGTGTTAAAGGCTGGGTGCGCACGTGCACACACACACACACAGTAATCCTTTCTCTCAAGGAAATGATGTTTTAATCTGAGGAAGACAAGATATTTAGGTAAGCAGTAACAGGGAAGGGAGTTTTGTTTTGAAGAGTTATGGAAATGGTACATTGACTAACAATAAATTAATATGGCTTTTCCAGAAGTCATAAGACTACTGATTTGTTTACTGTGCCCTGAGAAAAGGTGAAAAGTATGTGAGGTAGACAAAGGGAAGGTTGAGAAGGAAACTACTGAGAATATAGACAGCAGGCACATGGCTGGGTGCACTGTAGCATGGTATATGAAGGTGAAGTGTGGTTTGGTATCTACTACCTGGACCTGCTTTCAAATCCTCTGACACTACCTATAAGACCCTTGACAAATTGCATAACCTCTTTAGATCTTCTTCAGTTTCTACAATTTAATGTAAGGGATTCAGATTAGAAGAAACTGGAGGTCCCTTCTAAGCCTTAATCTCTGGTCACATGAGCCCACTCAGGAACATGAGGTAGAGATATCTCTTATTTTGTCTTTGCACTTTAGAATTGTCCAGTATCTCATCACAGGCTGGAGATGAACCTGGATTCTAAAAGGATATGGCAGCTCATATCAAACAGGAGAAGTTTGGGTTAGAGGCCCAGTGTTGAACTACAGCTACATCCTAATAGGCTTAACTAATGAATTTCATGAAATATTTGTATTATTTAAATTTACACTATTCAAAGTTTTATGTAAAATATGGCAGTTGATTGCAATTCAATGGAAATATGCAGTATAAATTTGAATAATGTGACCACTTTATAGGATTCATAACTCACTAAATGGGATCTAAGTCTACATATTCCACTTCTTTCAACTAAGGGCGAGTCTACCTTAACTTAGACTTGTTAATTGCCAGAAAGTTGGTCACTAGGTGATAAACTGGTCATTGTTATCATTTTTCTATAGCAATTCTCCTATATTCTCTACTGAGATGTGGAGGGAAATTGTCTCTATTCGAGATCTCCACCCCAATTGAATCATATATCTTTAAAGTAATGAAATAAAAATTTTAGTATTTAAATTGCTAAGCATCCACAGTTGTCAACTCTGTTTTTAAAATGTGTAAACACATCTCACTTTTAATGTGTTAACATTGCCAACATCCTAAACATTTTTGTATCTGTTATTCAAATTGATCCTCAAAATGACCCTGTCACATGCTTAGAATAGCTATAATGTCTTTATGCTCTAGAGGTTGAAATGGAGGCAGAAAGAGGAAAAGTGTGTTATAAGAAATGATGAAGGGGAAGCTTCGGAGAAATCTGAGGAGATATGTAGGAACTGAGGTAGAGGGAAGTGAACAGAATCAGTACATTTTATTCCATAACATAAAAACCATAAAGGACACACAAAATTGAAAGACTCAGGAATGCTGATGACTAACCATGATTCCATAGGATTTGTGCTACCCACTTCCTCCTTCTAGAAAGGGAAAGGACTCTGAGTACAGATTGAAGGTTTTTTTTTTTCACACGGCCAATATGGGAATGTGTTTTCCTTGATTATACATGTTCATAAGGCATTTTCTTTTCTCAATTAGGGAAGGAGTAAGAGAAAGAAAAAGCAGATATTTTTTGTTGATCAAAAATGAAATTTAAATAAAAATAACTACAATAATAATTCAAAGTAAGAAGCTATTGATTGGACAGCAAACTCAGTGCTAATAGCTGGGATCTCATCGCCATTGAAAGGGGCATGCTAGCAGAAACATTGGCATCATTCAAAAAAATCCTCCTGTAGGAGCTCTGGGCTTGCACTTTTCCTGATAACCCACTCTGAGAGAATAAAATGCCCAGGTTTCACAACTGCTTTCCACCTGGAGATGGCTTTGATGCTGAAGGTGCATGGGGAAAAATCTCCTTATGTCTTAGAATGAATGCTTTCTATAATCCTATGTGGCTCACCAACAACCTCATCCCTTTCCCTTGATTATTGCTAATATAAATGTGTCTGTGTACCCCACTGTGCTACTGGACTTGACTATGCAGTCATCTGTGCTCCTGTTACTCCCCTTGCAATGCTAATAAAGAGTTGTGGTAGTTGGCAGTAATGGCAGTAATCCGCATTCTGGAGAAATTGGAACGTAGGGAGACTAGCTACCTTTCTCCCTCACCTTGGCCAACACTAAGAGATCTCTTCACTACATTTTCCAGTGCCTACAGCCTCCCCATCAGAAACTTTGTGATAAAATAGAAGACTACAGGGCGCAGCCAAGATGGTGGTGGCGTTGAAGCAGCAAGCCTTCGCAGTTCCCACACAACCACCCTAAACACCCATATAATATGACCCTAGACAAAGTCTAAGACTCTCAGACTCACAAAAATACAGAAAACACATCTCCCGCTGAAGGCAGCTGGGCAGCAGAGGCTCAGTGCTGCGGGCCGGGAGTGGAGGTTGGCCCAACCTGAAGCCAAGACTGCAGCCACACCCGGGGTGGTAGGAAGGGGCTGAGCTGAGCCTACCCGAGCCACACAGAAGCCAGTCTGCAGGAGAGAAGATCTACAGCCTCCAGCACCTCCACATCTATTGAAGAGGGGCAGCTCGGCAGGAGGGGTTTATCCAGCAGGCTGGCAGGCTGGCAGGCCAGGAGACAGACCAGCCCAGGCCGAAAACCACAACATGGCCAGGCCAGGACCCAGGGTGGCCAGGAGGAGCGGAGCATCCCAAGCCGCAGCTTGAATCTACTTCAGAGAAGATCTAAAGCACCTGAGGGGATCTTCAAATCCTGTAAACCAGGATCAGAGATGGTTAGTGAAAGTGAAACTTTGAAACTTAATTAGGGGGAGGAAAAGCAGTTTGGCCAATATGCGCCTGGGCAAGGAAGCAGTGGGGGAAGGAAACTGCTGGAACCAGCAGCCCCCAATGGGCTGCTTTGGAGCCCCTGGCCTGCAGACTCAGCAGGGGGGCTCAATCATTTGATCAGGGCCAAGTGATCTTGCATTGAGCTGCCTGGATCCAGATTGTGGTCTTGGGTGGTCGTCCTGGGGTGCACCTTCAGCAAGCCAAAGCTGGGGGGACTTGTAACACCCCCCTAATAGCTCTGGCAGCTGGGAAAATACCAGCAATTTGGAACAGAGCTTCTCCCCCCTGGAAGAAGAGTTTCACAGAGCTAGAAAAACCAACCAATTAATTGACTGGCCAACATGAGGAAAAGGAAGCAAAATAAGAACAGCAATAAAACTCTAGAATCCTTTTTTGTGGACAAAAAGGATCAAAGCATGGAACAGGAGCAAGACAACCCAGTCAGAACTCCCACACCAAATGCTTCCAAGACAATTGAAGAATTCCTAGAAGCTGTACATCAACTGAAAAATTACTTTGAAAACCAAATAAGAGAAGTGGAGTAAAAATTGGGAAGAGAAATGAGAGTGAGGCGAGAAAATCATGAAAAGAGAGTCAACAACCTGACTGAAGAAAACAACACTTTAAAGAATAGATTAACTCAAATGGCAAAAGAAGCCCAGAAAACCAATGAGGAGAAGAATGCCTTGAAAAGTCGAATTTCCCAGATGGAAAA
>JAQQSW010002609.1:0-14910 GCA_028646575.1 Pseudocheirus occidentalis
CCCCTTGTTCTGTTCTCTACGCTGTCCCTGTCCCTTTACTGAAGTGTGAGCATCCAGCATGGGGAAGGTCATTGTTAACAAGGGAGACCCAGAAAGAAGACAGGCCAGAGTAAACCCATATCTTAAATAACTTTGATAATTTCATTTTTTTTATTTTGTCCACAGTCTTGTCATATCTGATTAGACTTTTTTTTTTACCTTATAATGTGTCTCATGAAGAATTTGTACTAGGAACATGAGAAGAAGAAATATGCTTCCATCTCTGATAATAATTATAACTTCCTCGAGGAGGTTATTCTTGGCTGGGAACAAGGACTACAAATCTATTTTTTAAAAAACTTGCAGGAAGTCTCCTAAACTTAACAAGAGCCTCCCTCATGCAGACTACTCCATGGAAGTACAGTTATCCCTTTCACATTACAGGGGGTTATGGATGTAGTTCCCCTGCAATCTGGAAAATCTGGGTAAAATATTTTGGCCCTCCTTTCATACCAGAGAAGAAGTCTGAATTATTATGGTATTAGAAGATAAAATATGCTGGTGTTATATAATACTATACATATATTTTAGGTATTTCTGAGTTTCTTAACTTTTTTCTATGGGATCTGCTGCCCTTTGTGTGTCATCTGTAGCTTCCACAAAACTCCCCCAAAAGTCATTCCCATTTTTTATGCCAACCTGCAATATATCAAAACCACAATGGGGAAATAATGTGGAAGTGATAACAGTGCCTGCATGGGATTCAGTAGGAAAGAAAGTGGTAAAATTATGTGCTAGTGGGTTTTCTGAGAGGCCACGGTCTCTATCCTGTGAGGATTCCTGCTTTAATTTTGTATCTTTAAACCTTAGGATTTGAGAGCAAAAATCACATGGTTACCTGGTCACCTCTTTATTCAGGATTCCAAAAAGAACCCAGTCCAATTGGGAGCAGTTAGAGAATACTGAGATAATAATGACTGGATTTGGGAAAGAGAATAAGCCAGAAGGGAAGGACCTCCAGTGCCACAATGTCCAGTCACAAGCCCTAAGATGCCCCATAACTTAGTTCATTGGATAGAAAAGACAGATAAAAGTTAATATATTATACATTGTGTATTTATAATATGTTATATTTATAGTATGTTATATTATTATAAAATATATAAATGTTTTATTTATAATACAACTTATATTGCAACATAAAATTTGTATCACAATATAAAAGTTAAAATGAGACCATGGAAATGAAACAAGGGTTGCTAAATCCTCTACTCTCCACATATAGAACTGGCAGGTATATTCTGAAGAGGCAGAGGGGGAGAGGGAGAAATTGTGAGCAGCAAATCCAAACCATTTGCAAAAGTCCTTAGAGAAAAAATAAGTCCACTTCCCTGAAAAGTGTATTTAAAATAGAGAGCCTTTCAGAAGCAAATTGTAATGTTCAAAGAAGCTAGAAGTTGACATCCTACCCCATCATGCTCCCTCCCTCCCTCCCCACCTCCCACTTTCCCCCACTCCAGAAGAGAGAATTTGAAGACCTGACATGTATTGACAGGGATACAGAAAAGTTCATTTTGTATTAAATCTGTTTGGGTGTTTGAATAGATGAGCAAATGTCTACCAAAATGTTCATTTTTCTTCTCTTTGTATATGTGTCTACTTAAAATGAATCTTTTTCAGTTTCTAATGAGAGTCGATTTTAAAAGAAGCTGTAGTTTTCTCTGATGAAGTTTCTCCAAGCTATCTGATTAGAACTAGACTTTGAATTCAGCAGAGATTCTCTTGGTGGGATGGCATTTTTAAAAAAAGGCTGGAAAAATATGAAGAGAAGACTGCCCCTTTGTCCCCTAAGATTTGTTGCATTAGCGAGACAGAGAATTTGTGATGAATTTGATAGTTTAGTGCAAATTATACACTATTTTAGTGCAAATTATACACATTTAGTGCAAATTATACAATAAGATTTCATAGTGAAGTTTCTTCAGAGTGAAGAATGCCCTTCACTATGGATTGTTAAACTGGGAAGTTAGATTTTAAGGCATTTAAATATTTTGACAGCCAGCTTGCATCTGCTTAAGCATGCTCTTTTCCTTTGTCTCTGAGCACCACTGAGTCACTATTATCATACGAATAGAGATTGTAGCAGAGGCTAAGTATTCTCTTATATTTTATAGTGGCTTTATTTATTTCATTCATGGAACATATTTCCTTTATTAGGGCTAAGTCCCTAGAATAAAATATAGATATAGATGTGTATGTATGCATGTGTATACACAGATATACATATTTATAGGCATACATGTATAGATATACATATATAACCTACTATATTTTATTTCAGATCAAACCTGTAGATTGTATGATTTCTCAGAAGCTGTTGAAATGAATCCATTTTTGTTCATAGTTCTGATTGAACTAATTTATATTTTACTAAACAGCTTTTCTATAAAATTTGCCCTCCTTTAAAAAAATACAGACCAGTAAGATTGTAAATTATTTCCAAAATTAAATGAACCTGAATTTATGAAACATTGGATATGTATTTTTAAGTATATTTCAGTACACTGGCAAAACTGGTAGAACAGCAACAAGTAGCATGCCCTAGATCTCCCATATCTGAGAAAACCAAGGAAGAACACTAAACCAAGTAGTGAATGGGAGTCCAAGAATAAACCCTAGTGGGTAATGTTTCCAAGCGGAGATTGTGAATCCAGCTTACAGGTAAATAAACAGGAGTGGTCCTACAGCCCTGTCACTCTGACCACGAAGGAAGGATTGGTAGACACAAGCCAGGGCTGGGTCTGCAGCTCTGTCACTCTGTATCCACTGTTGGATAGACTGGTAGACTCAGCTGCTATATGCAAAAAGAGGCATGCCTGTCCATAGCTTTGTTTCCATGATCCCAGAGTAGGTTCTCAGACTTTTAAGGAAGAATTACCAGAGCAGAGCTTGTAGACAAGGCCAAAAATTATGTCACTCTGATGCAAGAACTGGACTGTGGATTCGGTCCAAAAGTGAGTGACCAGGGTGCAAGACTGCAGTTTTACTGACCAGACCAAACCAGGGTTTGGAGTCTGCAAAGCAAATGAGAGCAGTAATTAAAACATGCCCTATGTCAAATCGTTTCTGGATCACTAAAAGTTTGTAACTCTCTAAGCTGAGCCACCCCCTGTAATACTTGAAGTAACAGAACATTCAATACCTGGAGAATATAGTCACCGAAAGCCTAGATAATAGAGATCAGAACCACACAAAGGCATAATATTCCCTCTAAAAGTGTGGAGAGCCTGACCTTAATACAAAGTCTCCATGGAGGAAGTAAGGCTGTAAGAATGAGTTTTTTAAAATATTGGTGATGAAGAGCAATTATTTAACTAAGATGCTTAAGACAGCTCTAGGAAAGGAGTATAACTTGGAAATATTTACAAAGTTTCAAAGGAAAAAAGTTTGCCATAAAATCAAATAGAATTGGGGTGGGTAGTTGGCACAGTGCAAAGAGCACTAGCCCTGGAGTCAGGAGGACCTGATTTCAAATCCGACCTCAGCCACCTACCATAAAAATCTAGCCATGTGATCTTGGGCAAGTCACTTAACCGCAATTGTCCTATCTCCCCCAACCTCCAAAAAGCAAAAATTAATAATTAATTAAAATAAAATAAAATAGAATTGCTAGAAAAACGGAGCAAGAGATTTTCTTAAAGAAGGATTTTTAATGATACTACAAATGACCTAGAAGTTCAATAGTAAAGAACTAGAAAAGAAATGATCAATCTGGAGGAAACACTTAGAAGAAAAATTAAAAGCTCAGTACAAGAAGAATAAAATTTCGCCCAAGCAACAGACTCTCTGAAAATTAGAATGCCTCCAACAAAAGTTAATGAATCAATAAGAGGATAAGAAATATTAAAACAAGGGGGGGCTAGGTGGCGCAGTGAATAGAGCACCAGCCCTGGAATCAGGAGTACCTGAGTTCAAATCCGGCCTCAGACACTTAACGCGCGCGCGCGCGCGCACACACACACACACACACACACACACACACACACACAAACCCTAGCTGTGTGACCTTGGGCAAGTCACTTAACCCCAACTGACCTCCAAAAAAAAGGCAACAAAAAAAAAGAAATATTAAAACAAAAGATAAAAGACTGGGAAAATAGAAGAAAATGAAAGGTATCTCATTACAAAAACAATTGAATGGCAAATAGGTCAAGAAGAGAATTTTTAGATCACCATATTTCTGGAACACCAGGACCTCCAAAAGAGCCTGGATATTTGATTTCAAGAAACCATGAATGAAAACTGCTCAGATCTATTTAGAGCCACAGGACAAAGTGAAAATACAAAGAATCCTCTGGTCAACTCCTGAAAAAAAATCTCCAAATTAAAACTCTTGGAAACAACAAAGCCGGAATTCAAGTCAAATTTAAAAATTCCACAATGACCAGAAAAAAATTAAGTACTGAGGAGCCACGGTCAAGATCACATAAGATTTGGCCGCTGACATTGTAAAGGAATAGAGTGTTTGGCATATAGTGTTACAAAAGGCAAAAGATATAGACCTACAATAAAAAATAATTGTCCCAGCAAAACTGTGCATGATCTTCTTGGGGGAGGGGAGGGGAGGGAAGATAGGGCAATGGACCTTTAATGACAGAGGTGACCTATACCTGTTGTGTCATCTCCTTAAGAGAAGGGGCAGTCTTACTTTTATATCCCCAATGCTTACCATAGTGCTTTGCACATACAGTATAAAGCACTTGATAAATGCCTGTTCATCACTGTCAGTCCTCTGAAAGACAAATTATAAATCAAATTTCAATATTGGTTTCTTTTACACTTATGTGGCCATTGTGTGAATTTTTCTCTTGGCTCTGCTTACTTTGTTCTGTTATCAGTTCATACAGGGCTTCCATTTAATCTGGTATATAACTTGTACATACGTAGTTATTTCTAAATTGTCTCATGCCCATAGAATATGGGGATTGAGAGCAGACACCATGTTTTTGCCTCTCCTTGTATCCCCAGCACTTAGCACAGTGCCTATTACACAGCAAGCACTTAAATGTTTGTTGACTTATTTTCTTCCCAAGTTTTCCTAAATTCTTCATATTCATCGTTTTTTACTACATTCCATTCATTTTAATAAATTCTCCTTAGAGCATCCATACAATGAGACCTATCTCTGATTCTTTTACAGAGATGCAGATACCGCTGTAGAACTTGTGCTGAATTTCTGTTCTCTTTCATTCTCATTAAATTATTAACCCACTTTCTTTTCTGGTCACATATGTCTTTGACGTTATCAGCCACTGTGCTACATACAGAACCATAATTGGGAATTTCTACGTTAAGAACAACAGCCACAAACTGATCCTTGGGGTAAAGTGTATGAATTGTGCCTTCAGTTGAGAGACTAAGGAAAAGCCACTCTTCTGCGCATGGGGAGACAAGGACTCAAGTATTCCACAGAGAAGGGTAGGAGACTGATAGGGTGAGGGAAGAGACATCCTATTATACTATTTGTTCTTCCCAGTTTAACTAATTAATCTTGCCTTCTAGGTGTTAAATTCTATTGCTTCTATACTGCCAAAGTATTAGAATAGCCACCACTGGCCCTCTTCATTTGGCTACTTGAGACTGTGATAGCAAGCACAGGTTCTTCGATCTCTTTTTCTTTAAGGAAAGCACCTTTTAAGGAGTCAACAATTTACTTTAATTGCATTCACTAGTTCACGGGAGAGGTTAGCACCTTGAACAGAGAAAATGCAGAGAAAATTCAATCAGAGAAATTAGCACAAAAACCAACAGACAGGGCTCTAATTGTCTGAGTAAAGCAATATTGCTATATACTTCACATACATCACCGGATTGAGGCAACATAGATATCTAAGTAGTCTGAGGGCTCTTAACAGTCTCACAGAGTCTCGACCAAGAAATCAAAAGATCCTTCTCATAAGGGAACCCCCCAAAGCAAAATTCCAACCCCCTAGAATATATAACAAAGACTCGGCCCCTGATTGGCTCAGAGCCAGTAGGCACAAAACCTACGTGACTCAGCACAGCTGTGAATTATCAGGGGTCAAAAGAGATCCTTCAGATGTTCACAATTTAGCCTGAGCCTGGGAAACTGAACTCCAAAATGAAAACAAAAATTCCACCTTGCTTGTGCTTACAAGCCCCAGTCCTGCAACCCTACTTACAACTCTGATTACATCCTAGGATTTAAAGCTGGAAGGAATTTTAGAGACCATCTAGTCTGCCACTTTGTTTTATAAATAAGGAAGCTAAACTCCAGAAAAGTTAAGTGACCACACAGAATTACAGTCTCAGTTAGAAGGTGTTCCATAGGTCATCTATACTTCAGCCCATTCTGGCATAAAGATCCCCCCTACAATATTCTGGACAAGCAGTCATTCAGTGTTCCTTTGTAGATACTGAGTAAAGAGGAACCCACTGTTTCCAAAAGCAGCCTATTCCACTATGGATCACTTACTTGTTAGGAAGTTTCTTTTTAGACCAAGACCAATCAGTCTCTTTAATTTTTACCTATTGCTACTATCTTGGACCAAGCAGAAAAATTCTAAGTTCTCTTCCATATGCCTTCAAGTGCCTGAAGACAGCAACCATGTGTTTCCTATCCTCCTACCAAATCTCCTCAACAGGTTTGTCCAAGATCATGCAGGCAGGAAGAAGTAGAAGGATCTTAGTCCTCTTAACTCCAAATCTGTTGTTCTTTCCATTGCACACCCTGTCTCTCCTTGTCTTCTCTTTAGAAGAGAGATTGATGATAACTTTTGTTGTTCAGTCATGTCCGACTCTTCCTGACCCTATTTGGGGTTTTCCTGGTAGAAATACTGGAGTGGTTTGCCATTTCCTTGCCTAGCTCATTTTACAGATGAAGAAACTGAGGCAAACAGGGTGAAGAGACATGCCCAGGTCACACAGCTAGTGAATGAACCCATTTTTAAATTCAGGTCTGCTCCTTAAGCAAGTGACACCACATTGTGAGCCCCAATTTTCTCACTTGTAAAATGAGGGCAACAATATGTACACTAAGATGCCTCAGGGATCTGTTTTGAGAATAAAACAAGGTAATGCATTTAAAATACTCTGCAAAATTTAAGGAGCTACACTAGATAATCTCAGACTGAATGGGGTCACTGGATGTGAGTCTTGCTTAAAGATCTTATATGCAGAACTCTTGGTGTTTCCACCAAATCTCACCTTACCATTGGGTTTTAGTACAGGGACAAATAGCGTTATTCACTAGGAAGGCTCTTAATTTCACAGAAGTCTATTTCACCAAGGCGATTTTTCTAAAGCATTTAGACATTTAATCTCTTAATTTTCATAAACCCTGAGTCAATGAGGGCTATTTTCTCAGGGAATCTGATGCTTAAAGGAATTCTAGACCAGAGCACTTTACCTTGAACATCAACAAAAGCAGTTTACTGATGGAAAAGGATTTTGGTTGATCAAGTATCAAAGTACCATCCTGGGGAATATTTCTTTACATCCTGGGGAATATGATGGATCTTGCCCTCTACCATTTCTTGTAAATAAAGTATCTGGTCCATTATAGATTTAAAGCTGGAATGGACTTTGGAAGCCATCTAGTCCAATCACAAAATATCTTCCTTGATAAGCTCAGGACTACCCCTGAACTCAGCCAACACTCTCCCCACAAGTTAATTACCACTGCTGGCCCTACTTCAATGGTATAACCATAGATCAGTGGTTCTCAACCTGTGGGTCACAACCCCTTTGAAGGTCGAACGACCCTTTCACAGGGGTCGCAGGGGTCGCCAAAGACCATCGGAAAACACATATTTCTGATGGTCTTAGGAACCAAGACATCTCTTCTCTATGTGTCTCCAGGTGGGTCCACCCACATGCAGACATGCCCACATACGAGTGTTAAAGGGTCGTGGCATTAGTAAGGTTGAGAACCGCTGCCATAGATGAAGTGTCTGATGAATATACATGGGCGACCCAGAGATCACAGTGGGAGTTGGACTCAGTCTGCAACCCTTTGCCATATGATTAATTTGGAGAACATGCTTGAGAGTGCTTCTTTAAAGTTGTATATGGAATCTGTGAACTGAGAGCAAAAAGCAAAAACAGAGGAAATTGCACTTTGAAGAAGAAATTGCTGTTTTCCATAGGCAATAAGGAATTTCTTTTTTTGGTCAAACGCAGTGTGACATAGTGTCAAGAGCACTGGACCTAAATAACAGTTTGTTGTTGCTGCTGTTTAGTTATTTCAATCATATCTGGTTCTTCATAACCCTATGTGAGGTTTTCTCAGAAAAGAGAAAGTGGAGTAGTTTGCCATTTCCCTCTCCAACTCATTTTTACAGATCTGACACAGCTAGTGTCTGAGGCCCAATTTGAATGCAGGAAAATGAGTCTTTCTGATTGAAGGCTCTGCAGTCTGGCCGCTGCACCTCCTAGTTACCTGAAGTTAAGAGATCTGGGCTCAGATCTGCACTAGTAACTGTCTGAGTGATCTTAGGCAAGCCACTTTACTTTTCAGACCTTAGCCTCAATACTTACCACATGGGGATAATAACATGCCCAAAGAAGGTAGACTTTTCCCAGGACTCCATTCAGAGCAAGATATGAATTACTTGGACAAGATTTGAATACTCTTTTTCCTGGGTTCTTATTGCTCTGTCAGTATAGTTTTTGTTTGAGCAGCAGCAATGGGCATTACTGAGTAGATAACATGTAAATGAGCTGGCCCTGGTTCTTGGCCTTTAAAGGATACTCACCAAAAGGTAGACACAGAAGGGATAGATACCTGTGCCAGTGAAGGACATAGAAACCAGACACGGAGCAACTAACAAGAAAAAGAGGCCTAGGCATGGAAATATATAAAAGTACACACCCAAGGGAGACATAGAAGTACATAGATACATAGCTCCATGCTTTATATGTTCCCTGTAGTCTCTATGGGGAGCTACATGCTCTTAAGGGCTGTTACCAAATGAAAACACAGAAAGAGATCCTTTTCAAGAGAGAGAGAAAATATATATAAGATAAGGTGGGAAAGAAGAAAGAATCACTCTCCCTCCCTTGGATTTAAAGACCATAGGCCTCCCAAAAGGAAGAAGGATATGTACTGAAGAATAACCCATTTAACTCTTTGCTATTAGAATTGCAGTATAACAGGAATAAGAGCAGGAGTCCCTGTGGATTTCATAGAGCAGCAGTTCTCAACCTGTGAGTCACAACCCCTTTGGGGGTCAAATGACCCTTTCACAAGGGTCACAGGGGTCGCCTAAGACCATTGGAAAACACATATTTCCGATGGTCTTAGGAACTGAGACACTGCTCCTCTATTTGTCTCCAGGCAGGTCCACCCATATATAGATATGCCCACATATGAGTATTAAAGGGTCACAGCATTAGGAAGGTTGAGAACCACTGGCATAGAGGAAAGGTGGGATCCGTCAGAGTGTAGAGCTTGCTTGATGCCCTGCAGAAGGAAAGTTTATCAAGGTTGTCAGAAGGATGGGTAAAAGGAATATCTTTTATAAAACCAATATCTTGTTAACCTGAATGCTTGCAGATGAGCTAAGGATCCTCTCTGATAGACATGAATTTTGATGCTCTCAAGGGAAATCCTGGTTAGAAGGAAAAGACATAAGAATTACTGTTGAGACAAGCCTCAAATTGAATTTGACTCATATCAGGGACTAGGATCCAATTAACAAATGAACTACAAATCTGACTATTACCCACCTATTTTGTTTTGTTTTGTCTAGTGGGGGTAGCTACGTTCATCTCTTTTAAGACCTCTTGAGGTCTTAAAAGATTTCACTGAGAAGACCCTCCAGTGTTCTGGGACTCAGTACAATATCATTGGCAAATGGGAGAATCTGGAGAACCTCATAATCAATAAGGAATCCATCTTCTGTTTGTACTTTGTACAGAACACCTTCCATGACACTGGCAGAAAACCTACGGAGAGTATATGTCTCCTTATTTTATGCTTCAATTGATATTGTTCTCAGAAGAATGTTAAACAAAACTCTCTCTGTCATAGCATCTGTCATAGAACCTTATATAAGGCCTAGATTATAGAATGTAGGTAGGTGGAAGTCCCACTGAGTTAGCACATCAACCTAGGTGAACATATATAGATATGTATATGTGTGCATATGCATATACGTACATATATATGCCCATAAACGTACGTGTCAACATATTGTATGTAGGCACATGTGTGTATATGCACATATATGTACCTGTGTGTGTATATATAGGTACATATATGTGTTTATATATACACAGGTGTGAACCACCTAAGTATATGCATATATCTGTCTATATGTTTACATGTATATATGTATACACACCTACACACAATGCCTTTCTAGATACTTCTACACGTATGTGCATATGTCACAAACACATATGCATGTATCAGTATACATATGGGTATGTGTGTATACATAAATGAATATGCATTTATAAGCATACATATATAGTATACATATGCCTAAGTAATTCCTATCTGGATTTATGTTTGCACTACATATATTTGTGTAGGTAATTCACATTTGGACCTATGATGTCATTGGCTTAGGATATTCTCAGTAAGGAAACTTGACAAGGTAGATTTGTATGTGCTTTCCACTTCTAGTCTTCTAGCGTTGCCTAGGACCCTGGGAGGTTTAGTGGCTTGAACAGAGTCACAATGCCAGGATGTTTTAAGGCAAACCTTGTTAGAACTTGCACCCAGATAACCATGATGCTGAGGCCAGCTTTCTACTCATTACAGCAGTTAACATACCTGGATGAGGGAGGTAAATCTACATGTATATGAGGGAGCCACATGGTTTAGTGGGTAGAGTGGCCTTAGAGTCAGAAATATAAAGATTCAGCATGTTGTAGTAGATAGAGAACCAGTCTCTGAGTCAGGATAACCTGGGCTCAAGTCCAGTCTCTGAGAGAGATACTGCATATAAATGATCGTAGGAAGTCATTGAACTTCTCAGGACCTCAGGAAGCTCTCTAGGACAGTAAGTTATTTGGAGTTGCTAATCTGTTTTAGTGGAAGAAGTTTCCATATCCGTGTGTGGTTCCCCACAAGGATTAAATCACAAATCAGGATAAAAAAACATGTATAAATGTAATAGGGCTTGCCTTGTACTTGGTTTTCTGAAACCTTCTCTTTAATAATTTCTTACAGAATAATAGTATCCCAACACATTCATATACCATGAATTGTTCGACTATTATCCAATTGATAGTTATCCCCTCAGTTTCTAATTCACAACCATAGAAAGAGCTGCTGTAAATATTTTGTACATATAGGTCTTTTGCCTTTCTTGGATTTCTTTAGGAGAACCCTTCAATTTAAACAAAATTTGGCAGGACTCTTGTAGTAAAATCCTCCAAAAGTATTACTATTAACAAACCACATAAGGTTCATTAAAAAAAAAAAACTTGGAGTGTTTCATGGTTTCTTCTAACACGGTTTGAGAAACATTGCTCAAAAAAAAAAGTTAATGGACTGCAGATGGGTTACTGATTAGCTTTGCACTAGCTTAGAAGGAAACTCCAAAAGAACCTGGGTGCAACTGGGAACTGCATTTTACAAATGATGAAAGAGAAGATCCAGAAAGGCTAAGGAAAGGTCATATATCCATTTATTTGCAAAAGTCACTGTAAGAGTCTAGCTTTCCTGGTCAGCTTGTTATATCTCTGACCTCATCTATGAGGTGAAATGGTGTTAGGTGGAGAAACATTATTTTGTGAGTACCAATTAGTTTCCCTAGGAAACCAGTGTGTCCTAGCGGGTAAAAGGTCAGTTAGGAAGAATGAAATGCAGGTCTAACTTCTAGCCGTACTGTTGCTCAGTCATTTCAGTTGTGTCTGATTTGGTGACCCAGTTCGGGGTTTTCTTGGCAGATATGCTAAAGTTGTTTGCCAATCCTTATTTCACAGATGAGGAAACTGAGGCAAACAGGATTAAGTGACTTGCCCAGGGTTACAGAACTAGTGAGTGTCTGTTTTTTAATTCAGGTCTTCATGACTTCAGGTTTGGCATCCTATCTACTATGCTACCCAGCTGTATCACGATAAACATTTAACCTGTCAGTGCCCATATAACTCTCTAAGTGTATACATACACACATGCCATATATACATATACACATATATAAATGTATGTATATATGTGTGTACATACATATAACAGATAGCTGATCTAAACTGCTTGAGAGATTTTTCATGCTAGGACCTCCCAACACAGCAGCAATCATAAGTCTTCCGTCACCTCCTATGGTATTTTTTCCTACAGCATTTTAAAATATTAGAATACCACTTTTTATTTATTCAACAATCTCATGAACTAGGGAGTCCTTACTCACTATCTTAAATCCCTTAAAGATCTCCCCTTTGACTATGAACTTCCTGATTCAATCTGGTCCCTTTCTGCCTTCCTTATACTCCTAAGAGATGGACAAATCCTATATTGATCACAGAACACTATTCTCTTTTTTTTTTTTTTTTTTTTTTTTTGCTTTTTGGAAGGCAGTTGGGGTTAAGTGACTTGCCCAAGGTCACATGGCTAGTTTTTTGTGTTAAGTGTCTGAGGTCAGATTTGAACTCAGGTACTCCTGACTCCAGGGCCGGTTGCTCTATTCACTGCGCCACCTAGCCACCCCTAACACTATTCTCTTAATAGTTAGAGTAGAGGTGATTTTCAGGTTGCTACAAATAAATGCAAGGAAGAGCCAGGGGCCCAGAGATAAGGCTAATTCCTTGGATACAGAATTACATAATTAATTCTAAGTAATATCTATGAGCTGCCTTCCATCTGCCTTCAGTAGCAAATTTCAGTGTACTGGATAGAGAAAATGAAACTATTATAAAGTATTGATTTCCTCACATCAAGATAGTAAAAAGGAATATAACATATTGGTTATGATCTAGGGATGGTTTGTGAGCATTTAGAAAAGGAAATGGTGATCACTAATAGCCTATTCATATTGGCTTCATCAGTAACAGGTCGGGCTAAACTAACCTCATTTCCTTTTTTGACAAGGCCACTAGATGGATATATCAGAGGAATGCTGTAGATATATATGAGAGGATTTCTAGAGATGAAACACACTTAAATTTCAGTAAAGCATTTGACAAACTCTCTGCTATTATCCCTGTGGTCCAGATGGAGAAATGTGGGTCAGATGAGAATAGGTGGATTGAGATCTGGTTAAAAGATGGAAAGAAAATTCATTAAAATGGTCACAGCCTTTAAACCAGATATTCCATTGAAAGGAGGTCAATTACAAAAGGAAAGGCCATATATATACATTCAAATGTCTATATAAGCACTTTTTGTAGTAGCAAGGAACTCCACAAAAAAGACTATTAATTGAAGAATGGCTAAATAAGTTGTGGTATGTGAATGTGACAGACTGTTACTCTGCCTTAAGAAATGAGAAATATGATGGATGCAGAGAAACTTGGGACGATGTATATGAACTGATTCAAAATGAAGCAAGCAGAACAAGAAAAAGAACATATAGTAATTATCATAACAATGTAAATGCAAACAGCAAAAGCAATAAAATCTAAAATGAATGTTACAAAATTATGATGCTCAATCAACCCCAAAGAGGGTATATGAGAGAGCATCTCCTCTTCAATCTTTGCAGAGGTTCAGGATTATTTATATGGAACACAATATATATCAGACCTCTTCAGTATTTTGGTTAGTTTTGCTGAACTATTTTTCCCCTTCTTTTTTTTATTTGTCACTATAATGGATAGCTCTCTGGGAGAGGAAGATGGGAGGTGCACACTGAAAAAGCAGGCAATACAATGACAAAAGATAAAAATAAAATTACTTTTTTAAAAGAAAAAAGTATTAATTGGTTGATGCCAACTTGGAATATTGCTCTTAGCAAAATGCACTAGGGATCTGCCTTTGGACCTATGCATGTTCAACATTTTTGTCAATGAAATGAACAAATATATAAATAGCATGCTTACAAAACTTGCAGATTTCACAAAGCTAGAAGTGGTAGCAAACAAATTGGAAGACAGAATTCAAAAAAGATCTCAACACTCTGGAGAAGATAAATTACTGAAGAAAGATTCCCTTTCTGAATTGGAAACCAAGCTTTTTAAATGAAAAATAGTTCAGCAGAAATTAGATTTAGACAGCATCTTACACTATATACAATATGCTCAAAATGAACACATACCCTTAAATATTAAAAGTTACATTATTAAAACATTTGAACACAATAAAATCATATTCTTTTACAATTTTACAGTTACTAAGGGAAAATTCTTACCTGGACAAATAAACCATTTTAATCATATAAAGACATTTTTGCATGAATAAGATCAATAAATTAGAGTAAAAGTTATAGCATGGGAAGAAATTTGCAACAAAAGTCACCAATAAAAGTCTGATAACTGAACTATATAGGGAAGTAACTTATGTAGATGATGCCAAGACCTATTCCACAATAGAAAAGTGGTCAAGAAACTTTTATAATTAAAAAAAAGTGGTCAAAGGATATGAATAGCTATAAAAGGGGAAAAATGAAGTTTTCAACAAACCTATGGAAGAATATTCTAAATAACTAATAATTAGAGAAATATGAATTTTAATTGTGAGTTTCTACCTCACAGTCATCAGTATAGCAAAGATGATAAAAAAGAAAAATGACAATTGTTTGAGCAGATATGGAAGGAGACTCACACTAATTTACTGTTGTTGGAGTTATGAATTAGTTCAACTACTCTAGGAAACAATTTGACATCATATCACAAAAGTCACTAAATTGTACATCCCCTTTTTTTAAATTTATTTTTTTTCATTTTTTAAAAAATTTATTTTCTTGGTTACATCATTCATTTCCACAAGGTTTTGAGTTACAAATTTTCTCCCCTTTTTGC
>JAQQSW010002610.1:0-14909 GCA_028646575.1 Pseudocheirus occidentalis
AAAATGAATAATGTAAACAAGAAAACAAATAAAAAATAAATTAAAGAAAAAAAAAGAAAATTACCCCCTCTATCATTCCCACTTTCACTTATCTTCTATCTCTCCTTGTCTAGTGGATACTTCCCTAAACATGCCAATGTCTCCCCCATCCTCAAAAGACACTCACTTGATCCATCCATTTGTGCTAAGTATCATGCCCTATTTTTCCTCTTTAATGACTAAACTCCTTGAGAAGGTCATCTACAACTGATGTCTCCACTTCCTTTCCTCTCACTCTTTTCTCAACTCTTTTTAATCTGGCTTCCAACTCCATCATTCCCCTAACATACTTTTCTCAGTCCCTATCTTTCTTGATCTCTCTGCAGCCTTTGACACTGTTGATCATCCTATTTTCTGTGATACTCTCTTCTCTCTTGGTTTTCATAATCATATTCTCTCCTGATTCTCTTTCCTATCTGACAGCAACTTCTCAAAATCCTTTGACAGGTTTTCATTCAGATCACTCTCACTAACTAGATATCCCACAGGGGTCTAAATATCCTAAACCCTCTTCTCTTCTTCCTCTATACTTTTTCACCTGGTGATTGCATCAGCTGCCATGGAGCCAATTATAATTTTTATGCTTATGATTCTCAAATGTATCTATCCAGCCCTAATCTCTCTGCTGACCTCCAAAATCACATCTTCAGCTGCTTTTTGGATATCTTGAAGTGGGTGCTCCCCTAGACATCTTAAACTCTACTTTTCCAAAACTCTTTTCTTCCAGATTCTCTCCTCTTTCTAACTTCCCTGTTACTGTTGAGGGTATCGACATCCCCTCAGTCACCTAGGTTCAAAACCTAGGTGTCATTTGACACCTCTTTCTGTCTGTCTCTGTCTCTCTCTATCTCTCCGTCTCTCTCTGGCTGTCTCTGTCTCTGGCTGTCTCTCCCTCTCTCTCCCTCTCTGTCCTTCTCTTTCTCTGTCTCTCTGTCTTTCTCTCTGTGTCTCTGTCTCTGTCTCTGTCTCTCATACACACACACACACACACACACATTCCCTATATCTAATCAGTTATCATATCCTCTCTATTCTACCCTTTTAACCTCTCTCTCCTCTATGTTTCCTTCTCTCCTCTGTTACTGCCACTACCCTTGTGCAGGTCCTTATCATTTCATGCCTGAATTAATCTAATAGCTCGTTGGTGGGTCTCCTTGCCACAGATCTCACTCCAGTTTATCATCTACTCAGCTGCCAATGAGATCTTCCTAACACACAGGTCTGATTGTATCATGCCCCCACTCCCCTACTCAATACATTCCAGTGGTTCTCTATCACCTCTAAAACCAAATGAAAAAGTCTCTGGCATTCCAAGCCCTTCATAACCTAACTCCCTCCTGTCTTTCCAGTCTTCTTATACTTTACTCCCCACCACAGACTTTTCAATCCAGTGACACTGGCTTCTTTGCCATTCCATGAACACCACTCTCCATCTCTTGGCTCCAGGCATTTTCCCTGGCTCTCTTTCATGCCTAGAATTCTCTCCCTGTGCATCTCTTGGCTTCCTTCAAATCTCAGCTAAAATTCTACCTTCTACAGGAAAGCTTTTCCAATCCCCCTTAAATCTGATGTCTTCCCTCTGTTAGTATATCCTATTTATCCTTAGTATAGCTTGCTTATATTCAGTTGTTTGCATATTGTCTCTACCATTAGACTGTGAGCTTCTTGAGATCAAGTACTGCCTTTTGCCTCTCTTTACATCCCTAGAGCTTTGCCAAGCGCATGGTAAATAGGAAGTGTTTAAGAAATATTTAGTGATTAAATGCTAACATAATTTTTGTCCTCATTTGATTTATATTTGAGGTTCAGTTTATAATTTTAAATGTGGCTCAAAATGTGGCATAGACAAATCACAAGTGTCATAGGAATAGTCAGTTTGGGGTAGTTGAGGAAGAACTTCTATGGGAGGTCACCTTTGGGCTGGACCTTTGTATCAAAGGCTAAAGTGCAAGCCTATGCTGTTATTCATATTCAGGTGTATTTCCTAGAAATATTAAAGACTATCTACCACCAACATCAACAACAACTACCCAAGAGTATTCCTGACTGCTTAAAGTTCTTTGAGATTGCTATTCTGTGGAGAAAGATATCTTCTGAGTAGCTGCTACCCATTACTTCTCTCTCTCCCCACCATCCTTGCCATCTACTAACCTACAGAGAAAAGCAAAAGGTTGTAATCACTAGAGATCCTGGACAGTACAAAACACAGGAAGCTATCCTGTAATTTTTTTTTATTACTAGGGGGTAAATTCACAGAGCTCATCTATTTTGGAACAACGAGCTCTTTTGAGAAGGGAAGTGCCCACAACATTATCATCTACGCGTGCAAGAAATGTTGGGGTTCTAGTATTTTCCAACTTCTTGGAACTGTGGCTTAGAGTTTCTTCCTTCCCACTTAGTTTTTCTAAGTCTCATTACATGAAATCCCCTTAAAAGTGAGGGTGTATGGCTATTAGCTAAGCCCCAGGATGAAGTAGAAAGGACACTGCACTGGAAACCAGGAGATTCGAATATTAATTAGCTATGGGACCTGGCAAGTTACCTCGTGTCTCTAAACCTTTCTTATAAAATGAAAAATTGGGTGGGACTAGATGATCTAGAAAAATTCCTGTCCAGCTCTAATGTGCTATAATTCTATCCTTCACAAGGCTGCAAGATCAAATAAGACAAGGCACCTAAACTCAATATAATTGGGAAAGGCTGTACAAATGTCAGCCATTGCGGTGCTTACTGTTATCATTCAAGGACAAATTCTGAAGAAAACTTCAGATGCTAAAAGAGATAAATTTTTATTGACATGACACTAACATCTATTTCTCAGTCATTCACACCACATCATTCAGCATGAAGAGGCCCCAGGGCACTACAGAGACCATATGTCTGATGACTTCTAGAAACCCAGCAACCACTGCCCTCCTCCTTCCTTCCTTCCACCTTCAACTGCTGGCAGCAAGCACATATCTTACTGGGGAGCCATATGTGTATCATTCCTGGTTGGCAAGGTAGAGGTGGGCGGCAGAAGCCAGTGAAGGATGAAATGTATATTTATCAATTCATGAGGGATGCATGCATTTTGAAATGTGCTTCTGTCTTAATGAGCCATTCAAGTACATTTGAGCTCAGCCTATGTTGAAGGCAGGCATGGTTTGGCTGCTACCTTTAGCCTTCTTTTGCTCAGTGTAGCCAGGAGAGGGGCAAAAGAATAAATTAAAAAGTGTTCTAGGTTAAATGCAGATTTTTCAGGCTCCTGCTGCTTCCTCCACCACAGCTATAGGTGCCTCTTTCCTCTGCTCCAGCATAAGCTTCCCTGGACCATGGCCAACACCAAGGGTACCTTCATTGCCGTCAAGTCCAACAGCATCCGGCGGGGCCTGGTCAGGAAATCATCAAATGTTTTGGACAGAAGAGATTCTGCTTCATGAGCATGAAGTTCCTTAGGGCCTCAGAGGAACATCTGAAACAGCACTGTGCTGACCTGAAGGACAGGCTATTTTTCCCTGGTCTTGTGAAATATATGAACTCAGGGTCTGTTATAGCCATGGTTTGAGAGGGCTCGAATGTGGTAAAGACAGGCAGAGTGATGCTGGGAGAGACCAGCCCAGATGATTCCAAGCCAGGCACCATTTGTGGGGACTTCTGCATTCAAGTCGGCAGGAACATCATTCATGGCAGTGATTCTGTAAAAAGTACTGAGAAGGAGATTAACCTGTGCTTTAAGCCTGAAGAGCTGGTCGACTTGCTCATGACTGGGTCTATGAATAAGGATTTTCAAAGTGAATATATACCGGACCTACTCTTTTTAGTAGCTGGGGTATGTATGTGTATGTCTTCATCACTGAGTGTGAGTGTGTATGTGTGTGTGTGTATATGTATGTTTCCATCCCTAAATACAATATTTCATGCCAGAGGATTGAAAGGAATTGGAATCATCATTTTCTAAAATAATCCTATAATCCCGTTCAACAAAACCTTGGAAATAAGGGGGAGAAAAGTGTTCTAGGTAGAATTTTTTGTAAAAAAGCAGGCCAAGACAATTTCTCATTAAGTGACCTTAAGTGTGGCACAGGAGGTACTAGGGGAAGCAACTGTGTGAATAGTTGCCATGGCAGATTGCCTTAGAGTTTTCAAAGATCTTTCATTTGCATTATATTGTGTGATTTGATTCATTTTGATTTGACAAATATTAATTGGGTACCTACCAATGTACTTTATCTCTTGAGTAGCTATCAGTGTGGGGATATGAAGATAAACAAAAGCAAAAACAGAAACAATTCCTGCCCCCAAGGATTTTGCATTCTGCTGGGGACGAATCACTTAGACTCAGATAATCAAATACAAGGCAAAGGGAAAGAATTATTTAATCCTCATCACTACCTACAACTAAAGCATGTGTGACAGATATTATGATGCCCACATTCGAGCAAGAATAATAGCTAGCATTGCTACAGTGCTTTAAGGAAGCGATTCTCAACCTGTGGGTTGTGTTCAGTTTGTAGCGATGAAAATACGTCCTGCATATCAGATGTTTACATTATGATTCACAACAGTAGCAAAATTACAGTCATGAAGTAGCAACGAAAATAATATTATGTTTGGGGGTCACCACAACACGAGTAACTGTATTAAAGGATTGAGGCATTAAGAAGGTTCAGAACCACTGCTTTAAGGTTTGCAAAGCACTTTACAAATATTTCTTTTTATCTTTGTGACAATCCTGAATTGTTGGTGGTGGTGGTGGTGGTGGTGGTAGTAGTAGTAGTAGTAATAGTAATAGTAGTAGTAATAAGAGGCGGAGGAGGAGTTTCATTCATGTCCAACTCTTCATGACTCCATTTGGGTTTCTTTTTTTTTTTTGGCAAAGATGTTGGAATGCTTTGCCATTTCATTCTCTCAATAATTTTATAGATGAAGAAACTGGGGCAAACAGGCTTAAGTAACTTGCCCAGGGTCACACCGTTAGTAAGTGACTGAAGCCAGACTTGAACTCAGGAAGATGAGTCTTCCCAACTCCAGGCTCAGTTTTTTGTCTGCGGCAACACTTAGCTTCCCAACATCCCTGAAGGGTAGGTGCTATTATTATCCCCATTTAAGAGATGGGGAAACTGAGGTAGGCAGAAGTCAAGTGACTTGCCCAGGATCAAATAGCTAGTTAGTGTCTGAGGCTGAATTTGGACTTCAGGCCCAGCACTCCATTCGCTGAGCCACTTAGGTATTAATTAAAGTGGTTTGCCTAAGATTACATAATCATCAAATGGCATGACCAAGACTCAAACCCAGACCTGCTGATTGGTAATCCATCTTTCTTTCTACTTCATCTTTCTGCCTGTGCCCATCACTACAACCTGAAGACTAGAAATTGGAGGCAGAGTCAGCTTACAACACCTACTCTCAAGGAGAGATGATAGAAAAGTATTATTACATTTGCAAATACAAATAGAACCTTTATTAATAATGAAAATGGACATTTCCAATCATGAGCTATGCATACAGTGCCTAGAACACAAAAGGGATAGATCTTCAACTGCTCAGTGTAGGGTAAACAGTCAATGAATTCTTGTTGATTAATAGAGCTGGGTGGTTTGGAGACATACACCCAAGAGGGGGTCAGCATAGTATTACATACTGGGAATCAAGAGACCAAGGTTTTTCTGGTCCTCGCTCTGCTTTGCTGTTCTTGTTCAGTCATTGTTCAGTCATGTCTGACTCTTCATGACTCCATTTGGGTTTTCTGGGCATGGAGTGGTTTGCCGTTTCCTTCTCCAGCTCATTTTACACATAAGGAAACTGAGGCAAACAGGGTTAAGTGACTTGCCCAGGGTCAGGTGACAGGCCCAGTAAGTATCTGAAATCAGATTTGAATTCAAGATGAATCTTCTTGATTCCAGGCCCAATTCTCTGTCCTCTGTGCCACGTAGCTGCCCCAGTTCTGTTAATAATCACCTATGTAACGATAAGCCAGTCACTGGGCCTCAGTTGACTCATATATAAAATAAGAAAATTGAATTAGATGATCCTGTGATTGAAGACAAGAGCAGGAGGAAAGAAGGGGTAGAACCATTGCCCAGGATGGATTAGAATGAGTAATGGTCAGTGGGATAAGACTAAATTATTCATGTCTCATTTTGCTTATTTCCTCTTCTAAGGAAAATGCACCATAAACTGGGAGACACAAAGCAAACAAGGATAGCAAGGAAAGGGAACTCAAGAGAGGAGAGGATCAGGCAGCAGCTTGCTTGAGGTCAACTTGCCAGGCCCAGACAACCTACATCTTAGGATACTGAAAAACACTGTAAATATTCCTATTGAGTCAATATAAGTGATATATGAAAGACTATAGAATGGTTAAAATAGTAGAAAGCTATGGGGTTGAAAAGGATGAATAAATGTTGCCTAAATTTTCTAGAAACGGAGTAGAATGAAGTCGGCAAAATAGAGACCAGCAATCTTGACTTCTGGTTCTGACAAAATTCTAAAACACATTACTAAGGAGATGGTTTGTGAGCAATAAAGAGATCTTGTAATGATGGATGCCCAAAATAACTTAGCCAAGAACAAACCATGCTAGCCGTCTTTCCTTTTTTTGGATGGGGCAATTAGCAGCATAAGTAGATAAATAAGGGGGAAGGGATACAAATGCAATAGTTGAGTTAGATTTTTAGCAAAGCATTTTACAAGGTCTCTCACGCTATGTTGTGAAAGAAATAGGTGACAGTAGGATCAGGTGGATTTGGAACTGGTTGATTGACTGGTCCCAAAGAATAAGTTCATGATTGGCAACTTGAAAAGATTCCTCTAATAGAATGTCCCAGGTGTCATTCTTTGACCATTTACTGTTCACCATTTTTGTCAGTGACCTAAATAAAGACATAAATGGCCTGTCAAATTTGCACATGACACAAAGCTTAGAGAGATAGCTAACAGGATGAGTGACAAATCAGGACACCAAAAGAATTCAATAAGCTATATAGCAAGGGGAAGGGAAAAGAACACACATTAATTAATTGCCTACTGTGTGCCAAGTCCTATGCTAAGCACCCTACAAATATCTCATTTCAGCAAGAGACAAAATTGAATGAAGTTAAATTTAGTAGGGAAAATAAGGATAAAAATCCATACTTGGGCTCTAAAAAAAAACAGCTTCTTAAATGCAGGATTGAGGAGACATGGGTAAATAACAGTTCTTGCAAAAGAACTAAGGGGATTTAGTAGGTTGCAAGCTCAATAGTGTGATAAGATTACTTAAGAAGCTAATACTACCTCAGACTGCATCAAGAGAGATAGAGTCTCCAAAATGAGGGATATAATACCTCTGCTACAGTGGCATATAAATTAACTGGGATGAAGGAAAAGTATTGTATTTACTAACCTTCAATAAACCTTACAACATTTATATCTTTAAAAGAATTTTCAATGTGTAATTATGTCCTCCTTTCACTGATATCACTTTTTTACACTGTCACTGACTTCACAAGATTTTGATACATTCTATTCTTCATAAATTCTTTACCATGAAAACATACATCACATTGGCTATTAAGCACACACTTGACAAACAACTAACCTTGATTATATTCCATAGCTTTTCAATATATTTAAATCAGTTGAGTTCCCAGTGTTCTGAAGCATGGTTACGGCCACCTTTGTGATAAATTTCTTATCCCAACCCTAGTAAATTAGTCAATAAAAAAATGTATTAAGAAGCAATATGTCAGGCACTCTGCTAAATGCTGAGGATACAAAAAGAGGCAAAAGACAGTCAGTGCCTTCAAGGAGCTTACAATCTAATGAAGGAGCTCACAATCTATGGTAAATATGAAATGAGACTATTAAGGTCTGCTATTGAGTGATGAAGAAAGAAAACTATAAAAACCAAATACAAAAAGTCAACAATGCATCAGTGTGGGGACATTTAGTATGGCTGTGTTGTCTCTCAGGCAGTTGGAAATGTGGAATGAGGTCAGGAAGGAGATTAGGAGTCATGCAAATAGAGGTGGAAAGAAAAAATGTGGAAATACATGTTATTATGGAGGAAAAGACTATAGTGAGAATAGAAGTAGACTGAGAGGAAGAACCTTGGGGAAAACCCATGTTTAAGATATGAGATAATAAAAAGGAGCCAAAAAAAGAGATATAGGGGAACAACTTAAAAGGCACAAGAATTGTGAGAGAGTAGCTTGGTAGAAGCCAAAGGAGGAGAAGTGGAAAAAAGGGTTGGGGAATGGAAGGGGAGTAGTCAATGGTTTCAAGGAGTTGTTAGATTAGGTACTTAAAAAGTGAAATCTGAGAGAGCAGTTTCATCAGAGCAGCAGGTATGGAAACCAGATGGTAAGTGACTAAGGAGAAGTAACAAAATGGAAGTGATTCAATGCAACTACTCTTCCAAGAAGTTTGACCTTGATAGGGATAGTGTCTGGCCCTGTGGTGGTTTCATTGGAATGGGGAACTCCCAAGCAAGTAAGTTCCCTCTACAAATGCAGGATGTCGCCGTCTCTGAAAATTATATTCCTAAGAGAGTTGCTTAGTACATTGAGACATCAACTGAGTTACCCAGGGTGATACAGCATCAGAGACAGGGCTTAAACCCAGGTCTTCCCTGATTTCAGGTCAAGATTTCTAATCACTATGCCATGTTAGCTATCTTGGCAATTGGTATATATAGGGAATCAGGGAATCAAAGAGAAAGTAGTATTGAGGGAAGGTTTTTGGTTTTGATTTATTTGTTTATTTTTAGGATGGGGAGATCTTAGAAAGTATCAGATAAAAAAGAAAGCCTGTGAAAGGAAGAGCTTGAAGATACTGGAGAAAAAGGGCATCATTGATGAAGTAAAGTCCCAGAGCAAGCAGTAGGGGATAGAATGAAGAGCTCAAACAGAGGGGTTTGCCTTGAAAATGAAGGACATTTCTTCCTTTGAGACAAGAAAGAAAGAGAGAATGGGGAAAAGTACAAACAGTCTTGAGGTGAAAAAGGAGAATATTGAATAGTCACATGCCCGGTGATCTTGAGCCCAGAAAAATCAGAGACAAGTTCATTTGCTGAAAGTGATTGGGACAGAACTGGGATGAAAAGCTTGAGGTCTATGGAAAAGGTCTGAATAGTTAAAGCAATAAGTTCTGTAAGAAGGCAATCAGAGATGAATAAAAGAATTGCCACGCAATAGTGAGGATCCAGTGGAAGTCAATGGGCTCAGTTAACATTATTTAATGACCTTATCCAGGAACATTCAGCTGACTGGGAATAAGAGAGCAGAAAATAAATAATGGGATTTAGCCAGGATTGGAAATTGACAAGGTAGATCCATCAGAAGACCAAGATCTTTAGAAATGTTAGAATACTAGTCAAAGGAGAATTAAGGTAGATGACAGTGGGATTCATCTTGGGTAGCGAGGCAAACTAAGCTAGAAATTCCACAGTGCAAAACCAGAAGGTATCATGGGACATGTCTGGGGCTGACTCTCTATTAGTGGTCGAGGTCAGATCAGGGCACCATTTCCTCTTAATTCTTGCACAATTCTAACAAGCTTGTGCCTTTGATTTCTCAACCACAGCAAATTAGACATGAGGTAGACTGTTAGAGGCAGACACACTGACAACAACAGGAACCAAAAGATCATAGACTGACTTCATGAGAAGAGATAGAAAAACCTATTAAAAATAAACATTAAAAGTCCAGAAATGAACCAGTTTGGAAACATTTAGTATGGGGGTAAATAGCTTCAATTGTCCCTGAGGACATGACTGTATCACAGAAAGGAGGATAAATAAGTGAAGCTTATAATGATGACTGAGTCATCAAAAACAGAATAAATACTATTCAGTATCCTCTATTTAAGAAGTCTATGAAATCAATGGATAATTGGTAAAAGGATATGAAAAAGGAGTTTTCAAACTAAGAACTGTAAATTATTCACAATAACATGACAGATTATTCCAAATCACTAATAATAAGATAAATGCAAATCAAAACAACTCTGAGGTTTCACTTCACCTCTAATAAATTAGGAAAACTGACAAAAGATGGGAATATCAGTGTTGGAGATGTAATAAGACAGGGAAGGAACAAACATGTATTAAGTTCCCTCTACACACAAGATACTATACTAAGCCCTTTCCAAATGTTATCCTGTTTGATACTCACACCAACCCTAGAAAGTAGGTTGCTATTATTATCCCCATTTTACATATGAGGTAACGAGGGCAGACAGAGAACAAGTGACTTGCCCAGGGTCAAGTGGTTAGTAAATGTCTGAAGCCAGGTCTGAACTATAGACCCAGTGTTCTATCCACTGTGTCACGTCTGGCAGCCATACTTATATTCTGTTGGCAGAGTTATGAATCAGTCCATTCTGGAATGCAATTTGGAATTGTGTAAGTAAGTAAGTGCCCATGCTCTTTGGTCCAGAAATGTAACTGGTAGCTATATATTTTTAAGGAAGTTAAAGGTAGAAAGGTAACACATATTCCCGGTGAGGAGGCACAAAAGCCCAGAGTAAGGAGAGAAGGCAGGCATAAGTGTCATGGCATGGCCTGAGTGCCTCTTGGAAAAGACTCCCCAATAAGGTGAGGGGGTCATAGTTTTGGGAGCAGCTCCAAGGTGAGAGCCTTGCTGCTGGTGGGAAGATAGAGTTATCAAGAGAGTGAAGAAGGAGACAAGAAATAAAAAGTAAATGGAAAAAAACACCAAAAATCAAAAATGAATGCAGGATAATTTTCATGACAGTTTGGTCCCAAAGCAGAGATAGGGGACTTAACCATCTTTGAGATTTGGGGGATTATGGCTGTGGAGCACTGTGTAAACCGTCAGACTTGGCTCATGTGTTGGTTAGCTTGCCGAACCACCTTTCTCCCCCACCTCTCTTTTTTCCCCCTTTTTAGAAGGCCTTTGGGAAGGTGAGAGAGAGGAATATGTTAGGACGTTGAGTGAATGAAATGTAACAAAGCAGAGGAATCCCCCCCAAAATTAAATAAAAAGTCAAGAAAATGCGTGATATATTTTAGAAAGAATTCATTCCCAAAGGTTTAGCTTTAAAAAAAAAAAAGTGTTGGTGGTTTAAACCAGTTATGTGGGGAATTCATTTACCATACCTAGAACACCTCATTCCCCCAGGATTGTCATGGCCAAAGAATTCATCACTTTATAGCCAACCTCCTGGTGCTGAGCCTCTCTGGACTTAGGGAAGCTAACCCTCAACCAACAGGCACAGCCTGTCCCCCAGGACCTGCAGAAGCCTTTCTGCTTCAGTGGTACCTGACAGGGCCTGCACTTAGCTGGTATGGCCATCAAGAACCCAGGGTCACTTAACACAGCTGGATGAGGCACCAGCACCCTAAATAAATGAACTGTTATTCTTCCCTTGTGAGAAGTAGCACATTAAGCCTCATTGGTTTGCCTTGGTACATACTACTAAGGAATTTAGTGTGAAATGAGTTAATCAGATCCTTTCCTGAGAGCAGCTTTGGAGGAAGGAATGGAGGAAGGAATATGGGCAAAACTCGTGGGCATTGATTGGAGTTCGGGAGGGACTGCAAAAAAACACACAAAAAGGCAAAAGGCCTGCTATAGAGTCAGGAGAAGGTCCCCAAACAAAGAAGTGATGAGTCATCAAAGACAAATTTTTGCCTACATCACAATGTTGTCAGTGGCCTGCTAGACTCTATGGATCATGTTCCCAGGGCACTAAGTGCAAGAAAATAGTGAATTCAGCTACCTACTCTAAATTCACATGACTAGGTCTATGTGGAGAGGTGAATAGAGGCAGAGCAGAGAGAAAGAAAACAGACCTTGCTCCAAGGAAATCTTATTTGGGTCAAGTAAAAATGTGTAATGCCACAGTCACCAACCTGCTGTAAGTCCTCAACTCCTGTGACCCCTGATATGGATTAAATTTTGGGAAGAAGCTCATTTCTTCATGAAAAGTATTAATGCTGATCTTTTGACTTAAAACATTTCCATTTCTGAAAAATTGTAACTTTGCTAAGCTGACTGTCCTTGACATGAAACTGTAGGCAATGACGTGGTCAGATTTATTCTTCTAAGACGGAAAATATACCAAAGTGCCCCCAGCCATGTCTTCACTTTGACCAGGTCAGACTGGATTTTAGAGCTGTTTGGCTTCTGAAAGGTCATAGGCCTCCTTCTGTGTTTAGGGAAATAGATGGACCAAGAATGAGTTTATAAGAGAGAATTATTGCTCACTCAGGGGGGTTTTCCAAGCCTTTCTGCAGCCTGAGAGATAGGAGAACAGGAGCAGAACATGCTTCTGTCGCCTACTAGCTTTGTTGATATTAGCAAGTCACTTCCTTCTCTGGGCCTTACTTTATTCATCTGTAAAATGGGGGAAGGGGGGCTGGCTTAGATGCCCTCTAAGGCTCCTTCAAGCAACAGATCTGAGGTTTTTATGATTTTCAGAAATAATACAGGGAAACCATCTCAGACTCTATAGAATCAATATCAGAACTCAGTGAAGAAGGAACAACTATGTCATTGTACAATTAACTTCCTGGATCAGCCATCCCTAGAGGGAGTTCAAATCCCAGGCAAGATCTCGTTCAGTGTTCAGTCAAATATTTCTCCAATATTTTAATGAAGTTCAATAGCCAGAGAGGGCAGCTAGGTGGTGCAGTTGACAGAATGCCAACTCTGAAGTAGGCACAACCTAAGTTCAAATCTGGTCTCACCCACAGACTAGCCGTGTGACCTTGGGTAAGTCACTTAACCCTATTTGCCTCAGTTTCCCCATCTGTAAAATGAGTTGGAGAAGGAAATGCAAACCACTCCAGTATCTTTGCCAAGAAAACCCCCACTGGGGTCACAGAGAGTCAGACACGACCAAAATGACTCAACAATAACAATATCCAGAGAAGCCTTGAAAGAGTAAGAAAGGGGAATAGATGTCACAAAGGTCAGTCTACTGCCTGAGAAATGAGCTTGAAAGGGGACAAAGAGATCAAACAGCCAGCCCCTTGGGATGAAAGTCTTTTTTTTTTTTAGGACATCTAGGAGTTGCAACCTTCTTCTCCCCTACTTGAAACACGTCAGAGTTTGATAGCAGGATGTCTACTATTCTGTGCCTAGGTCTGGAGAAGGCATGCATCCTGAAAGATTAGCACACTGTGCAGGAGAATGATCAAGCAGTTGGGGTTTGAGGGCTAGACAGCAAACTAGGAGCAGCATATAATAGGTTGGGTAAAGAGCCACCACCAGGTTTGGGATTTTCACTTTGAAGCAATGAAAGGGGGCAATAATAATAATCATTTTAATAACAATGATACTTGTTTTTTGGAGGCAGTCAGGATTAAATGATCTGCCCCTGAGGGTAACCCAGCTAGTAAGTATCTGAGGCTGAACTTTGAACTCAGGTCCTCTTGATTCCAGGGTTGGTGCTCTATCCACTGTACCACCTAGCTGCCCCAACAGTGATGCTAAAAGGCAGCGTGGTTATTGGTTAGAGAGCTATCCTGGGAGTCAGAATTCCTTAACTTAAGGCTTGGGTATAAGTCCATCTCTGACCCATTTTGATTGCGTGACCTCAAGCAAATCCCTTAACTTCTCCATGTTCTAGGGTGGAGGAAACTCTGTAAGACTATAAGTTGGTACAGGTGCCAGCCAATATTGATAGAAGCTGCTTCCTCACCACAGAAATTTCCATGCCGATGAAATCATAGATCTAGTGCCTTTTCTTAAAATAGCTACTATTTGGGTGGCAATTTACGTAGCAGTACAAAGAATTTTCATCTTATTTCATCCTCAGAACACCCCAGTAAGAAAAAATCTCAAGTACCTCCAGATTCACAGAACATTTTCCACATAACAATTCTACAAAATAAGTAGAACTGGTTTTCTTATCTTATTCTACAGATGAAGAGACTGAAGGTCAGAGTGGTAAAGAAAAACATCCATTAAAGTAACTGTAGACAATATAAAATATTTGGAAGTCTACCCATCAAGACCAACAGAGGAACTGTATGTACAAACTACAAAATACTTTTCATGCCAATAAATTCATATATAAATAATTGGAAAAAAAAATCAGTTGCTCATGGATAGGCTGGGCTAATATAATAAAAATTACAATTCCACAGAAATTAATTTATTTATTCAGTGCCATATCAATCAAACTACAAAAGCATTATTTTACAGAGTCAGAAAAAATATCAAAATTCATCTGGAAGAACAAAAGATCCAGAATATTAAGGGAATTAATTAGAAGAAATGCAAAGGAAAGTGGCCTAGCCATACCAGATCTAAAAGTATATTATAAAGCAGTAATCATCAAAACTACTGGCTAAGAAATAGAGTGGTGGATCAGCAGAATAGGTTAGGTAAACAAGATATACTAGTCAAAACCTATAGTAATCTACTGTTTGATAAACCCAAAGACTCCAGCTTCTGAAATAAGAACTCACTAACAAAAACTTCTGGGAAAACTGGAAAGTAGTTTGGCAGAAACTAGGCATAGACCAACATCTCACACTGTATACCAAGATATGGTTAAAATGGGTACATGATTTAGCTATAAAGGGTGAAACTATAAGCAAATTAGGAGAGCAAAGAATAGTTTACTTGTCAAATCTATGGAGAAGGGAGGAACTTATGACTAAATAAGAGAGAAAGAGCATTATGAAAAGCAAAATGGATACTTTTGATTACATTCAATTAAAAAGGTTTTACATAGACAAAGCCAATGCAACCAAGATTAAGAGGGAAGTGGAAAACTGGGAAAGAATATTTACAACCAGTGTCTCTGATAAAGGCCTCATTTCTAAAATATACAGGGAATTAAGTAAAACTTACAAGAATACAAGTCATTCTCCAACTGATAAATAGTCAAAGGATATGAACAGGCAATTTACAGAGGTAGAAATTAAAGAT